>PVJO010003132.1:0-105000 GCA_004026905.1 Hystrix cristata | reverse complement strand
ACAGGGTACAAGCAGCTGAAGTGAGCAAAGAGGGAGTATTGTGAAGGGTGTTAATGGTGATGTGTATTTTACTGTCATAAAATTTTTTTAATTTAAGTATTCACCATATATTTTTTATCATACCATCTATGTGTCAGGTCTAGCAAATGTTATCTAGGGTAAATATTTTAGGCCACCTCTGTTCTCCTCTGCTTCTTAGCACAAAAGTTGCTGCAGATAATATATAATTAAATGGGTGTGACTGTATTTTATGAAAACCTGTATTTACAAAAATAGGCATTCGTTGAGTTGGATTTGACCAATAGACTACAGTTTGCCACCCCTCATATAAAGTATCATTGACCTGTTTTTACACTTTATGTAAGTGGCATCATACTCCATATATCCTTCTGCTGCTTACTTTCTTTGCTTAACATGTTTTTGAGATTTATCTACATTATATATATGGATTTAGTTCAATCATTTTCATCACCAAAAGCTATAGCATGGAATGAATGCTTCCCAACTTATTCATTCTTCTGCTGATGGCCTTTCAGAATGAAATAATTCTACTGATGGCCACCCTGTTATTTCTAATTATTCATTTTCACATGAATACACTCACACTTCTAGAAATGCCTCCCTGATGCATGGGAGTTTCTCTAGAATTCCCACCTGAGAACGAAATTATCCACACAGCATACATGTTCAGTGTTGTTAACTGTTTCCAGACCTTCTCTCTATGGTGGAGAGATGATACCAATGAAACCGTCTATCCATGTATGATGGTTCCTCTTGCTCCATGTTACTGATACTTGCTGTTATCAGCCTTATTAAATTTTGTCAATTTGATGGGTCTGAAACATATTTGAGTGTGATTTTAGTTTGTGTTTGCCCATTTACTAAGAGATTGAGCATTACCAAAAGGATGACTACTTTCTCAGGTATTCACTGGTCATTTGGACTTCCTTTTTGCAAAGCTCTCCCGTAACATGCCTTTCCTCTTTTCTTTTTAGTTTACTTGTATATTTCATATGGACTTCTAAGAAATTTTCTCATATATACAATACTATTTATCTATTACAAGCTGTAAAAAAAGACATTTTCTGTGTTTGGGACTTGATTTTTAGTTTCCATTTCACCAAATGAATATATTTAATATTAATATGGTCAAACCTATCAGATTTCTCATTTTGGTTCCTGCTTTTAGCATCTTGTTTGAGAAGCCTTTCCTATTTTCAAAGTCATAAAGACATTCTCACACAATTTCCTCCAATATTTTGAAGTTTTCCTTTTCATGTTTAGGTCCTTAAACATCCTATATGGATTTTCATATAGATTTTAAATTGAATGTTTTTCCATTTAAGATTGCCACATATCCCAGTGTCATCTTTTAAATTGCCTGTAAATTCCTAATGGGTGTACAGTGTATCCTGTCATCTATCAAACTCCCACCTATTTGGGGCTTTTTTTTCTGGAATCTCTTTTCTGTCCCTGTGATCCTTTTCGTTTTCTATGCCAATACCAAACTGTTCTTGTCATTATAGCTTTATAAGAAGTTTTGACTTCTGAAAGATACATTCCCCCAAGTTCTTGTCATTTTTCCTCAATTGGATACCGCTGGTCCTTCCTTGGGCTTTCCCAAATAAAATTTAGAATTGGCTCACTGGGTTCTATGAAAAAGAGGTTGGGATTTTGCCTTGAACTGCGTTCTATTTATGGATTCTTCTGGAGAGGATTAATATCTTTACAATACTAAATCATCATAACTATTGCATCTCTGGTACTTCCATAGTGTCAGATGATAATAATTTCAGGCAAATTTGTGACCAATTGAACCACTGTAACCAAAGATTGGTGATTAGTGGTTCTGTACAGACACAGACAATTTTCCAGTCTGTGGATAAAGGATTCTGTCCTTGGTCCTGTCTTTTCAAAAATATCCGTCAATCAATTATTCAAATGACACCAACCTAGTAGGGAGAACATGTGCCAGAGATGACATAATCAAAATTCAGAATAATCTCAATGGTCTAGTTGCATGTCCAAAGCCAAGAAGGTAAAATTTAACAAGTATAAATCTATAGCCCAGCCGCAAGCTCTGAAATTCACTTCTACAAATGCAGAATGGTTGCAGAGGGAGACCAGTTTGGCAGCAATTTATGTGAAAAGGATTTTGTGGTGCAAGGGAGACAGGTAGTCATTGATCGCAAATCTTATGTGAGGCAATAATATGATGTGGCCATTTAAAGAGCTAACGCAAACGTATTAAGGTACAATATCTAGTTCACGTGAATTACGGGCTCCATGTACTCTGGTGTAATCTGATCACATCCACAGCTCACGCTTCATCTTTGGATGCTACACCAACATATTCCAGAACATCTAAATAAAGATAGATATAATGGTGAGAGATGTGGAAAGCTCTCCATCCAAGGTCTAGGTCAAGAGGCATCTCATGGCAAAGCAACAAAGTAAAAGCCACAACCACCCAGCTTACAGAGGAGACAGCTTGACTTACTCTGAGGATCTCCCCAGTGATGGAATGGTCAGGTGCATGAGAAGCTTTGCATTTCTGCTGGAGTCCTGCTAACAGAGACTTAGTGACCCTCTCCCACATTAGTGTGGGTGGGAGGCCTACACTAGGGGAGCCCTGCATTGTGGGTGATCACAGTTGGGAGACAGATCATCCCTTCTTCCTTCCTGCCTGGTCCAGCACAACCTTCTTCTATCTTCAGTATGAGAAAGAAACAGCACACAGGCAGGCAGGGGCAGAAACTCACAGGAAGTACAAAATCCAGTTTTTCCCAGATTAGGGAGAATTTTATCAACTTTTTTGGTTAAAAGAATGCAATTACTGGGGTTGGGGATTTAGCTCAGTGTAGAGCACTAGTCTAGCAAGTGCAAGGCCCTGAGTTCGATCCCCACACCCATAAAAAATGCAATTATTAAATATTTCAAACATACAAAAACCATAGAGAATAATAAACCAAATAGTCACGTATTCAACACTGAGAATTAACAATTGCTATGCTTTTCTGTATTTGCTTAATGGTTTTTAAAGAAATTTGACATTGCAGGGATGGTTGGATTTACCATACCTGTCCTATCCCATTTCCTATAAAAGACAATTTTCCTGAAGTTGGCATACATCCTTCTCATCTGTGTATTTGAAGGTTACAATATATTTTCATACAAATATATAATTTTATAGGTTTTAAAAATTCATATAAATAGCTTTGTGCTATTTTGATAGTCTACAACTTGCTTACTTTACAAATAAGGCTGCAAAAATCATCTTTGTGTATATCTCCTTGTCTATACATGAATGTTTCCGAATATATGTACCTAAAAGTGCCACTACTTGCTCAAAGTCACATACCCTTAATGTTACTGGATAATATCAAATCAGTTGTACCCACAAGTGTTGTAAAGGAGCTTTTTCATTATCCTACATGCTTGCTGATATGTGGTATTATGTTTGTAGTACATAATGATTATATTCATTGTGGGGAGTCGATACATGTATATAACATATCTTAATTCTTTTTCGTCCCCCCTCCCCCCCCCTTCCATTTCTTGGACCCCTTCTCATTTTTATATTTTATTTTTTGCACGTTTGTAGCACATAATAATCATTCCTTGTAGGAAATTGGTACATGTACACAACACATCACAATTTCTCTCTCTCTCTCTCTCTCTCTTTAAATCTTATTTCCCTCCCCTTCTCTCCCCCTCCTTCCTTACCTGGTTTCATTAAACTTTTAGTTTTGGGATGAACTGATAGACATGAAATAGAATCTCATTTTGTTTTTTATTGTTTGGGATTTTCTGGATGCCTATAAGATTAAATGTTTTTTCATATAAATTTGACTATTGAGAATTCTTTTCCTATGAATTGCTTCATATTTATCCTTTGGCTATTTTTAGAGACTTGTCTTTTCTTATTGACTTGTGTGATTATCATATAATCTAGATATTTATCCTCAATCGGTTAAATACCAGGAAGTTATCTTTTTCTACCTTTGACTTCATTTTTTTCAAGCTTTTTTCTGATTCAAACCTCACTACACACTTAGCCAGTGTTTCCAAGTCACCTGTGATATTTCCTGTCACATGTAATGCATGGCTTTACCAAGAAACTCCTCTGGGAGTTGGTTGCCTATTTTCATCTTTGGCACAAAACTACCACTCTACCAACTTCCATAGAAAGTACTTTTGTTTATGGTGTGGGAGTTACACAACAAGGCTGATAATTGAGTCAATCCTGATCTACTTAATTTGTATTGAGATGTTACATTCCTTATTTCATATTTAACAATGAGCAGTTGACTAATAAATTAAGAGCAAACTTTAAAGAACTATGATATCAGGGTACAGTCATTAACATTATTGACAACCTTGAGAAAAGCAATCATTGTTTCTTGTATCTCCAGCTCTCTTCTTACTGTGGATTCACCTTGTTTCAGGACAGCCTTCCCCCACTTGATTCCACAGAGTGCCTACCCGAGGCTGCCATCAGCACTAGCCACACTGATTTCAGGCACCCAGGGCTTACTGGAGGAAGGGAAGGAAGGACTCCACACCAAGAATTATCAGCATGCTTCAATTGTCTTAGGATTGCTCTCCATTCCTCCCCGTTCCTCCTTAGAGTGCATCTTTATCACCCATATAGAAATGTCCCTGCTGCAGGAAACTGCTGACCACTGTCCTCTGCTCTCCAGCTCCTGGATTTCTCCTCAGCTTCTTCACTGGCTGCTCCTCGACGCCTCTTATCCATCATTCCTGGACACTCAGTAACAACTTAAATTGTCCATCACTCTTTGGTGCCATATTTTTGAGAACTGCTGTCCTGAAGTGCAGGGTTCTGAAATGCCTAACAAGGCGGCCAGACCCAGATGCAGTCCTTTAGGGATGCTGTATCTTGAGACAATAAAGTACACAGGGACAGGGAAAGGTTCCCCTCTTGACTACTCTGCTGTTTATCACTGGGTGCATTGTGGGACAGGCTACTTTGGCATTTTTCATGGCTCTTCATAAGGGCTGGGGTTTTTTGATTTGGTTTTGTTTGGGTTTTGGTTTTGTTATTCACACATTTTTTAAAAGATCCATGTCCCTGGAATACTATTCAGCCATGAAAAGGAATAAATTTCTGACCCATGTTGTGACATGGATGAACCTTGAGCGCATTCTGCTAAATGAAATAGCTGGTGACAGAAAGACATATATTGTGTGACTCCACTCATATAAAGTAGTTAAAAGGTCAAATTCACAGAGAGAGTGGAATGGTGGCTCCCTGGGGCTGAGGAAGGAAGAAGTTGTTTATTGGGGACAGATTTTGTTTTACAAGATAACCATATGGTGGTTTTACAAGTAACCACCATAGTGATGCTTAATACTACTAAATGATTCACTTAAAAATGGTTAAAATGGTAAATTTTATGTTATGGGTATTTTACCACAATTTTTTCAGAGTCTATTTCTTTGGTAAATTTCCCAATAATGCCTCATACTATGCCTACAAGTGTTATTCCAAGTCATCATCAAGATGTTTTTACTAGTCACTGTAGGCATTTGCACAACAATTATCTTCTTTAATCCTCAAAATAACCTTGTGATATAAGTATTTTGGTCCAATTAATAGGTAAGGAAACTGAGGCTCAGCACTGTTACATAACCTGCCCATAACTAGTTAGAAAGAAAACTGTGGGAGCCCACATCTCCAACTCCAGATGAGTGTCATTTCCATGGTTGTTACCTATATTTACTTATCAACTTGGAGATCCAAAATTACATCCTCAGGCTCAGACTTAGAGGACATGTTCTAAAGTTTCTATGAAGTCAACAGCTGAGGGTGCATATTCACATACCAAGAGTGTGCAGGCATATGTGTGTGTGTGTGTGTGTGTGTGTGTGTGTGGAGAGAGAGAGAAAATGGGAGGGGGAGAAGGGAGGGAGAGAAAGAGCTGCCACAAGCCATCAAACACCAAAGAAAGTATAGTAGTTATCTCTTGTACCTTGTTGGTGGGAATGTAAATTAATATAGCAACAATGGAGTCTAAGGAAATAATTCATGAAACACAAAAACCTTAAGTTAAATTTGAAAGATAACTGCTTTAACAAATCCTTTGACAAATGTCCCCTCTTGCTTGGCCTTCCTTTTATTTTCTCATTTTTCCTCTCTTTTTCCTGACCCTGAAGACAGCTTATTTTTATGCTTAGATTTCACCTACATACATTTTTGTCCATAACTATGAATCTATGGTGTCTATGAATCTATGGTCTCCATCAAGCAGTTTATTAAAATATTTTTTTAAAAAAGGATAACTCTTCTCTATTAGGAATTCTTATGACAATGATTAAGGTAACAGTTTTGTTCCATCCGCTACAGACAAACAGTAGAAAGAGCAGAGGACAGAATTCTTGCACCTGGAATTTAGTCAGGGCATGGATGGGAGAGAAAAGAAATTTAGGATATTTAGCTCAAGAGGTTAGTAGGCAAGACACGGCCAGAAGTTGTCGGTAGTTTGTCTATCTGGTCCTTGATGCCCTAGAGTTACTTTGGGATCTACATTATGGTATCTCACCCAAGCATGGACTTCCTTTTTTCTTTAGAACACCTCAATTTTATTTTCTCAGCTTCCAACTTAAAGTCTAATCAGTTAGCAAAATTCAGACACAGAGGTAGATGAGTATTGGAGCTGAACCTTGGAAGAAGCCTATATGTCTATATGAACAGATAAAGCAAATGTGGTATCTATACACATTGGGGTGCTACACTGCCATAAAGAAGGATAAACTTGAGTCATTTGTAGGAAAATGGGTACACCTTATGACCATGTTAAGTGAAATAAATCAAACACATGGGCTTCTAAACCGTATGGTTTCTCTTATACGAGAAGCCCATTATATAAATAAAGTACAAAATAGAAGACAGACAATAGGAAAAAAGAGAGAAAAAATGTTATTGTAATCCAGCATGGACAATATCTAAAAGTGTACCTTGATTTAGTATAATTATCTGTGTTTTTTATTTTTTTTACCTGTTAGCCTGGCTGTTAATCTGTATTTATGATAATTAACTTGATAAGGACTTATAAAATAAACAAATGAGTCTGATGTTACCAAAAAATTTCTTAAAGGGAGGGAAGTGAAAGGAAAGGAGAAAAAAAAAAAGAATTGAGATGTGTTACATGCAGGTACCAATTCTCCACAATGAAGGTAATAATTCAGTACTGCAAACATATACCAATAAAAACTTTTAAAGGTATAGGATATGCATACCATGGAATATTATTCAACATTTAAAAATAAGAAAGTCCTGTCATTCATGAAAACATAGATGAACATGTAGGACATTATGCTAAGGAAAATAAGTCACTCACAGAACGATAAGTACTACATGGTCTCATTTGTATGTGGAATCTAAAATATATGTGGAATCTAAGATGGAAGCAGAGAGTAGAACAGGGTTGCCAAGGGCTGGGGGAAAAGGAAGAAATGAGATGTTGGTCAAAGGGTGCAAAGTTTCAGGTATGCAGAATTAATATATTCTGGGGAGCTCATGTACACTAGGGGACTATAGTTAACATACTGTACCGTATACTTAAAATTTTCTAGGAGGATGATCTTAAGTGTTCTTACCACTAAAAAAGATGAAAGAAAAAAATGGTAACCACATGTGGTGATAGATGTGGTAATTAGAACCCTCAAAACACCATGTTGTATACTTAAATATGTATACTTTTTATTTGTCGATTATACCCTAATGAAGCTGAAATAAAGAAGCACAGTAGTTCTCAAACATAGGCGACCGAGCCAGAGGCAGAGCCAGCCTCAGAATTGGTTGTCATGGGCAACATAACACAATCCAGTCCCTATGTCCTTGGCATATGTGGCTTTGCTGTCCTTGGTCCCTCAGCCTGAGGCATCTGAGCAAGGACCACAGGCACGTGGAGAGAAGACAGTCTATCCTGAAGAAGCGCATCCCCCAGCCCCATCCTGTTAGCTCCACGGCAGAGCTTCTCTCTGAGGAAGCAGAGGGCAGAGATTGGAAGGCAAAAGGAAATGGCAGAGATGGGCCAATAAATCAGGCTAGAACGACATGAGTGTGTGTGACTTTCAAAACAATTCTCCCAAGGTCAATGATCTCATAGGAAGTCAGAGGCTGTGGTCGCTGGCACAAGAGTGTAACACAGTCATACTTTGTGGTCCCTGCTGGGTCACCACCCTTCTACTACTCTATTTCCAAAGATAAGCGGTGGTTGTTAGGAAATGCTAATCATTTTACCTTAATGATCTTTAACATCTTAATCTCTAAATAAACAATACATTCCCCAGCCCTCCTTTCTCTCCTGGGTTCTATTCTTAGTCCTCCACCCACTTCTCTTATCCCCTTTTTGTCTCCCTCCTGATTTCTTAGATCCTGAGAGGGAACCAAGCGGGGAGCTGGAGAGGGACAGGTGACAGACAGCCCTACAGAATGGCAGAGGAAAATGGTCCAGTCTGACCTGCATCCTTCCAAGCCTTCTCCACAGACTTCCCACGATGGGAAGACGGAAAGCTTTTCCATTCCCACTTAAACCCTCTGCCTTCACATCTCAAGGTGCATCCATCCACTCCAGAGCAAAATATATAAAACCAGGAAAAGTTAAGAAAACAGCAAAGCTGAAATATTTCAATCAAACGAATACCTTTGCATTCCTTGCTAAGTCCTTCCATGAGGTCTCATAATTAGTTGGGTAGACAAGATTGATGCACAGGAAACTTATATTTCCCTGGCCATCATATCATTAGGGAGTTGTGTCAGTCTGGAGCCAACCAGTGACCTAGGGTAAGTCACGTCACCTCTCTGACCATCAATTTTCTTCCGTGTAAAGTTGAACAGGGGGTGGAAGAGAAGGAGAATGTTTGTTTTACCTCTCAGGGTCACATGAGACTGAGGGTCTCTGCAAACACTGTTGGAAAAGCCAAGTTCAGAAACTGGCACTCGCTTCTGAGCCCCTGTCCTCGGCACCCCATCACCCCTCTCTGGGATCCGTGCATCAGACGTCCCAGAGCCCACCTGTGTGGGTTAATGCTAAGTGAGGGAGAGGGGAGAGAGGTGAGGGGGAAGGAGCAGACGTAAATGAGGTCTGCAACTGCACCTGTATATTCTGTTTATAAAGAATGCACCAGAGGTATGGTACACAGGCCTGTGCGTCATCCTCAAATATCAGTTCCTATTGTCCCCTGCTGCCATCTGCATTCTCTGACTGTTTTCCTGCGCTTCCAGTCATGCTCAGCTCACAATAACATACAGCGCTTTGAAGCCAGCTAGAAGGGAACTCGGAGGGCGGTTTGGAAGCTAGGGCACCAGGACAGGGTAGTTGTGATAAGGGTGAGCAGAAGCTGGGCTGGTGGGATCCAGGATGGCAGGAGACCTCTACAAATCTACCCACACTCCTTTGTCTCTGAGTAGGGACAGCGCAGCAGGCTCCACCCCTGGCAGGCACACCTGGGGGTTATAACTTGTTCTGATTCATCACACTTTATGGCACTTTATGAAGGAGAGCTCAACTGAACCTCAAAATGACTTCTGACCTGCTGTGATTCCCTCCAGAGGCTGGGGGAGGGGAAGAGAGACTTCTGCTGCATTGTAAAGGGCCACCTGGAGCCATTCCATGCTCCCTGCTATGCCTCAGGGAGGTCTCAGGCTGGTCCACAGGGGAAATTGTAACTCAGGTCAACCAATTGGTCATTTTTGTTTACCTGTTAAATAGGATCCCTAGACAAGCCCATTATACAAGAGTCAGGCTCTTTTTCTAGACTAAAAGGGCATCTGAATCCCCTCTGCTCAGGATGCAAAGCACACTCCCATGTCACTTGAGCACCCTGCCCCCTGCACTCAGCTCCTGCAGTTAGAATGGCTGCAGAACTGTAGGCCTTGGCTATGTGACTGACAGCATGTTTAGCCAGGACCTAGAAGAAAAGCGAGTTCTATTCTTCCCCCAGAAAGGACATCAGTCCTTTACCATGCCTGATAGTAACAGTACCACAGATAGCAGTTACAGAGCTTCTGCTCTGTATCACACTGTATTCTGACTGGTTTTCTTTTCATGTGTTAACTAGTTAATCCTCACCCGCAGCTTAAAGAGGGTTCCTATGCCAGAGTTGAGGATGTTGCTCAGGAATATTTGTGTTTTATATTTTTATAGCAGATTCTATGATCAAGAAGCCCAGGAGGTCTGGAAGAACGGCAATGCCAGCTTCCTGCTAGTAAAAAGATGAGATAAATGGGCATATGGGGATGCAGTTACTCCTGAGTTCCCCAGGTATGCCGTGGGCAGAAGCTGGCTCTGGCCATCTTGCCCACCCCTGAGCTAACAGGACTGCATTAGCTACAGGTTCGGGGTCATGGGTTCAGGACACATGTATATCTCATCGTGGAGCCAGAGCAGTAAACCACCCTAGACTGTGAAGAGCCTGCTTCCAGCTCTGCACATGACCCACAAGGACATCAGCCACCCTCGAGGTGAAACAACACCCAGCCTTAGGTTTCTGCTGTTGTGTGCGCCACTGAGTTAAAATGGCTGGCTAGCATGTGTGCACAGAAGCATGTAAGGCATTCATGAAAGGTCATGTCCGTGCCTTTCCTGGGACCAGCAGCCTCAGGAGTTGTTTGGTTGGCTTTAGGTGCCCTGGTTGTGAAACAGAGCTCTGGAGGTTCATGAACCCACGGCACCTACAGGGCTGTTAAAATATGGAGTTCAGGGCCCCCCACTAGAGCTTTGAATTCAGGTCTGGGGTGGAGCAGGAGAATGTTCTTCTCTAGCAAGTTCACAGAAGATGTTGATGCTGCTGGTTGAGGGAGCCCATTCTGAGAACCACCGTTCCAGTCTAGAGCACCCCCACCCCATGCACGCAGAGGCTCTGCTATCCCTGATCCGGGGCCAGCATGGGCACCTGATAGTCTAGAAGCTCCCCTGTGATTTTAATGTGCAGATCATTTTCTGGAGCCAGACAATCTGGATGCAAACTCCAGCTGGTAGCCTGAGAAAAGTCACTTCACCTATTCAAGCTTAACTTCCTTCAAGTAAAATACGGATAGAAATTCTTAATTCTCAGGGTTATCATGGAAATTAATGATACAATGAAAGTAAAGCACCAGACACATAGTAGGTCTTCAATTCCTGCTCCTCAACCTTTCCCTGACATTGTCGTCACGGCAGAGCCTTCATCTCTGCCTTGAACCCCAGATTCTGTCCCCTCTCTGTGTACTCCTTGAATTGGGCCAGCTGTGTCCCCAGAAACCTCCTAGGCCCTAGAGTACAAAGGCGGAAAGACAGACTTTGTCCCTTTAGGTCTCGACACTAAGCAAGGAGCTTACTTGAAGTGGGGAGGTAAAGGGGGAAAGGCTTGTAATTAAATTTTAAAAAGTGGAAAGTTCTATGAAGGAAATACGAGGTCAAACTCTAAGAGGAAAAAATAAGGCTAATTACATAGGTGGTCACTGGTCAAAAAAGATCTTTCTTTTGGTTGACCTCCAAAGGAAAGAAAGGGCTCTTTCTGGCACGATTGCCTCCTTTGCTGATAGTATAAAGGCCCTCGGCCATGTCATCTCCTAGATTCTCTCTTCTAGGCTAGATGCAGTCAATTGTCCTCTGATGGTGGCCATGGAAGAGGCCAATACTAGCGCAGACAAGTGTGAGAATAAAATTCTGACCCTTTCTAAGGGGTTGGTGGACACAAGCTACAAACCAGAAGCAGACCCAAAAGGACAACCCTACTGTGGCCAGAGCTGCCAAAGCCGCCAAAGCCAGCAAAGCCACCAAATCCACCAAAGCCATTGTCTTGTGATACCTCAAATTTTCAGTATAATCATATTAGAATAGAGGGTAAGAGCACCGGCAAGAGCCATATGAGGGAACAGGACCCACTTGAGGCAAAAACATACTCAGGTGGCTAAGAAGAGGAAGTAGATACTAGAAAGGAGGTCAAAGTATCGTTTCTCCAATATAACAACCATCGGGTCCTAGGCCAGCTCAGTTCTCACACTGGGATTTCACCTTCAGTCTCACCATTCAAGTTCTATCATCCAAAGCCCCAAGCCCAGCCAGGGTCCTGGCAGAGACTGAGAAACAAAGACCCAGGACCCAATAAAAAGGCACTGATCCACATAGATGCTCAGAAACCCAAGAGCTAGACCAATGGCAGAGATAAATACCAACCTCTGCCAATAAACAAGAAAGCAGAACGTAAACAAGCCCTGCACTTCATCCACCCTGAAACTTCTACATCCCAAGAAGCAGACAGAATTAAAATACCTTCTTACCTTGGAGTCTAGATCCCTCCATGGGCACAGCTTGAATTCCAGATGAGGAAGCCAGAAGGGGGTAACTTGTCTGATGTCCACAGCCAGTCTGAGAACAGCCCCCGACTTCCCTTCCAATTCTCTTGGGTCTTCTTATGCTGCTGTACTTCCTGACACCTGTTGAAGTTGAGCGTCATTAGGGTCCACGGTGTAGGCCATGTTCACTTTCCATGTGCTCTCAATGGCTTCTGCTGCCCACATGCCCCATCTCCTGTCTGTATGAATAAGGGTCCCATTCACCCATCCATGAAGCTAGTGGAGGGGGTGGCATGGACACTGAATTTTATTTGCTTCAGTGGGTCTCCAACAAGATGCCACCAGGTGAGTCTTTCTCCCTGCCTATGGTTCACACAGTTTACTTCCCTGCCTTCCCTTTGTTTGTCCATCCCTGTTCATTTCACCATATTTTAACTCTACACACCAAGATAAGAAAAGTGACTTGGATTAAGCACTCATTATCTTCCAAGTGCCTTAAGAACCTCTTGTTTAATCTTCACAACAACCCAGTGTGGTAGATGTAAGTATGGCCAGTTTCCCAGGGAGGAAACTGAAGCTCAGAACTGCCAAGTGACTGCCCAAGCTAGGCCCTCTGGAAAGCAGAGTTGGCCTTTGAATTTCAGACACTCTGTTACCAGAGTTGTCTTTGTTGACCAGCCTACCACACCATCTTTTCTTCCTAGAGCGTTTAGCACCTGGAGGCTTCTGCAATGCAGTGGACTGTGGAGGCAGAGGTCACTCCGAGGACACATCCTACCCTCTTAGGTAAACCTGATGTTTTGAGCACCCAGCTCTGCTGAAGACACAAGTTGATTCATCACCATTCCTGACCCAGAGATACAGCCACAGATACAAATAAGGTCACATTTCCAACAGACACAGATGGATTTCTGCACAAGCATCAGGACAACACTTCTCTGCCAAACCCTCCATGAAGGCACAAACTGCTAATCTGATTTGAATGTGTCACTGGTTTGCCTGGGCCCCATCACAAGGTTTGATACAGGAGCTGGAAACTAATAAATAAAAGTTTCTGATATGAACTCTACTCGTATTTGAGCCTGAGAAGGATTCTTCATCGTCTGTGTGGGAGCCAATTTCTGTGTTTTAAAATGAGGTTGGCAAGCAAGACAAGAACAAGATAGAAATGAACCAATGAAATCAAGAGAAGGGCTTCATTAGGGTCCCAGAGTTTTCCATACACTAACAAAGGAAGATGGTAATAGCACTTCTTCTCAAAAAAGACATGTTGAATATTTTTTTTCCTGGAAAAATAATTTAATTTTGACACCGTGTCCACAAATCAAATGGGCTTATCTTTCTCTCATTGCCCTTTTTCTGGCCACAGGGGAATCTCATTTCCCCTCTCCTTATCATTTATTAGAAATCAAAATATTGTCTCAAATGGATGTGTTTAATATTTCAGACTGTAATGTGTCCGGCACAGAAAGGCAGCCACAGTATGCAGGCTACAGAGGTTAGCAAATAGATGAGAAACTAAGAAATGATCCTGAACCTCATGACCAAAGACTTCTCCCCTATCTATTCCTCCTTGCCCTCAGAGCCTTGGCTTCTTGGCCATTCCCTGATTCTTGAACTTGCTGCACTCTGAGAAGGAGGAGAATAAGCCAGGGTCTTCCCTCTCCTGCTTTCCAGTATACACACATCCAAACAACATTGATCACAATATCCCCCGAACAGGGCAAATTCCTATTTCCAGATGATTCTGGTCATCTAGAAATTAACTCATGTTCCCACTGAGAACACCACCCTACAAAATAAGGGAAGAGGAGTATTTAGCTTTCAAACGCTCCCTACTCATGGAGTAGCTATCTATCATCTCCCTTTCCCCTTTTCTCACCACTTTTAAATAAATTGTCTTCTCTTAATTAAAAAAAAAGGGGGAAGATTTTGACACCAAAAACCTTAAGACCTAGGCTATATTATCAGCAGTATAGTCCAACTTCATCTCTTGTTTTTCCTTTGTGACTTTTGTATATGGCAAAGGTCCTCACTACCATTGGCTGCCACCTTCTCTCACCTCCTCTCATATCTAGAGTATGGTGATACATCACTCCCTAGACTTGAGCTTCTTCCTTCTTTCTGTGTGTTTAAAATGCCTGTGAAGCCAACCTAGTGCACTGTGCTGTCTCCACTGAGTACTTGACAACCCCAGCCCCCAATACCTTCCATTCCAGACTCTGACATGGGTAAAATGCAATTCCTCCACTTTATCAATTCGGCAAGTTTGAAATACAGTGTGTCAAGTTTACCTATAATGAGGGACACCTCTACTAACCCAAACGACAGGATCAGCATGAGGAATAGTGACAATACAGCTAACTCAATTACCAAGTGTTCGGAATGTGTGAAGTGCTATGTGAATGCTAAGTAATAATGTTATGGTTGCATCTGAAAGATGTGCGTATCACCCAGGAGCATCAGTAAGTCAGTAACATAATTTGCAATAAGTCATCATTAATTAACGCTAAATTACTAGGCCCTTCCTAGGGAAGAAGCATATTAAACTGACATCAGGATGTGAAGAGTTCATTATGGCTAATGCTATGAGAACACAAACGGAAGGACTTAATAGTGGATATGAAGATGTTTATGTCCAAACACTTCGATGTGGGCTCTGCAGCTGCCTCACTCCAGCAAAGATATTAGTTTGTTGCTAAGGAAGATGATGGGATTGCAGGAAACTGAGGAAGAGGCTCCCCCAGCATGGGATAATGAGGCATTTGGAAGCACTGAAAACATACGAGTGCCAGTACCCACCCACCCACACTTGCCCTCATCCTCCCCCTCTTCCACCAGAGCCTGGAGAGACAAGACGGAAGCAGTGAGCAAAGAGGTGGCAGTGGCAGTGGTCACCAAGAGGACAGATAAGGGCCAGGATTGCCTGGGGAGCAAGACAGGAATGGGTGTGGGTCAAGGCAGGAGAGGGTAATCACACAACTCTTCAGGTGATTCTATTTCCCACCCCACCTCCCCCTTCCCCTCCCCATTCACTGTTATCAAGTGATTTTGCCATGTCTAATGGTGTCACTGTGAATTTAAAAGAGAAATGATCCTAACGTGAATTCATGAAGCTCATGGTGAATCAATATTGGCATAACTAATACAATCACTAATCTATGTATATATTATCATAAAAATAAAATGAAAAGTCATACATGGTACAAATGCTTCTTCTCCAACATCTGCACTTCAGTGGCCTCAAGACTCCTTGCAATAAAAAGACAAGAACTCCTGAACCACAGCTGTTGGAACCCAGCACACCATAGCTACCACCCATGTACCTCCCTTATTCCCCCAAAGTGAGAGAATCTGGTAGAAACACACTTTCTAATAGAAACACAGTTTTCCAACTCTCTTTATTAGGCATGATCATTAGCATGGAGACAAAAAGTGTGAAGTTTTTGTGGGATGAGATATATTGTTTTTCATGTTTGCATTCATTCAACAAACATTTAGAGCACTATGTTTGCATGTAGGATACAAAAATGAATGAGACAGAAGGGTTTCTCCCCTCAAGGCATTCTTGTGCTAGTCAGAGAAAGAGTCAAGTAGACAAATGAACAAATAGTTACAAAACAGTGAAGGATAAGGTGGGTTAACAGGTTGTGCAGAACATGCTGGGATCAAACAAGCCAGGAAGATGGCTGGGGATCCTGCTCAGAGAAAGGTACGCTCAGGGACCATCTGGGAGTCAAGGCTGCTACCATCACAAGCAAAGGAGAAACAAAGGCACAAATCCCGTGCCTGGAGGAAGAAACCCTTCCCACCACCAAACCTGTCCCCTCTGGTCAGCAGACTGGACAAGGGATGCTGCCAGATTAGAGCCGGGCCGATCTATCTCCTCTCATAGGGTGACCAGACTAAAAGAATAGCTTACTGTAAAACTGAGAACTCAAGTGTCGAACCTGCCACTGTTGGGCCATGTAGCCAGAGAAGCAGACAGAGAAAGGAATCAGGAGAGAGAGAAGGAAATGAACACACAAACCCAGGGAACTTCCGTCCCACGGCAAGGAGAGAGGGCGAGGGATGGTTTTCCAGCCCTCAATTCTAAACCACCAGAAGGCTCAGCTCTTCTTGCACATCCTGAGTTCTGGGCAATGCTTCAATTCCTTTGAATAATCTTCTTAATTAAAGATATCTGGAGTGGGACTCTGGCTGGGGCAGTCATAAAAGAGAGACTCTGAAGGATCTTGGAGTAAAAATGGGTGATCCTGCACCCTCGCGTATGGCATCCACTGCAGTGGTGATCGTGTTAATCACCATCACCAGAAAGAAGCCAGAGGACCAGGCAAACTGATTGGATTAGGGACAGAGGGGCTGGGTTCCCCAGTGGGACTTTACACCTATTCATCAGTTTTTCATAAAGATAAAATCTTGGAAGTACTTGCGCACTTCTCTGGAGAAAGACGTGAGATAAATACAAGGCATTGTTAACAAAAGGGTCTTTCTTCTTTACTATAAAGCTATTGGAAAGGAATGGCTTTTCCAGGCCATAAGGGAGCTGCAGTCCTGTCTCAACGGGTAACCTTGAAAGTCAGACACAATGGCTGCCCCTTTTCTCAATTCTCTTTCTTGCCTTACCCACTTCCCTGCAGAAGCTCACTTATCTGTTCATAGCTTGTTTGAGTAATGAGACAACACCTCATCCTTCGCATACTGAGCAATCGTGGTACTGGTGGGCTGGATCCTGCCCTGTCTCGTCAGCTCAGTGCTGCCCATTCCTCCATGAGGACCAGCCTCCCAGGTTAAAGGTTCCCTACAGCAGCCTAAGGAAGTCTGCTTTTGAAAGAACAAAAGAAAAGTCTCCCCTGAATTGCAGAATTTCTTCACAATTTTTTCTGTGGGGACAGGATGTTTCTGTCAACAAAACTGTGCTTAAATATTTCAATATATATTGTCATTGGAATGCAACTGTAGACTTACAGAGGGTCATGGATGAAGAACAGAGAAACTTCTAGAAACATAAGGAACAAGGGGAAGGCATGTGCTATTTGGAAATTGAGTCAAAAAAGAGCCAGGGCAAGAATTGAGACACAAACACTTTCTTGGTGGATGTTTAGATGCTTAGAAAATATTTAGGAAAAAAATCTGCCCTGGAACAAAAGGAGCAAGAAACTATTCTGTCTGAGCATCTTCTCTGACCAGGGGCTTACCCTCCCCGACAAAAGAATGCCCTGATCCATCTTTGGAATCTGCTGGGAGATATCAGACTTTAGAAGCCAAGTTAGATTTTGGAACACTTGGGATGCTCAACCTGTATCTTCTTCATTTACACACCCCTGTTACAGAGATTTACAAAACAAAACAACAGCCACCATGACCACACTCCCGGTCAACCACCACCACTGAGCCTGTGCTGACAGAGGGAGACCAGGTGACCACATTTTTACAGATGGCCTCCCCTTCACATCACACCTACCAGGAATTCTGATGAAAGCTAGGCCAATCAGTTTCTTCCCCAGTGAGTGAGTCATCTAGGTGTGCACCGAGTTGAACTGAATGGTCATAGATAAGCAAGGAGGGAGTTAACAGAATCATTGAGCAAAGCCCTGCTAAGCTGAAGTTATGAGATGGCAGGGACCAGGCATAGGCAGAAGTTGCCAATGTGCAGAAAAGAGGTCTATAAAGAGAAATGCAAAACCGCAAGGTCATAAGGCCTGAGACAGAGACAGAATCACAGAGAAACTTCTCCAGGTCTCGCCTCTTTCAATTGTCCTGTTTATTCAGTCTGTACAGTGTACCTTCACACCCTCACTTTGAGCTGCCTTTAGTGGATTTTGTTCTTTGCAATCAATCCCTGACTCAGACAAGTCCTTCCCAGTCTGTTTCTTCTTCTGGCAAATGGTTAATAGCAGCTCATTTTCACCCCAGAAAGTGACCTTTGAGATGTGAAGTAATGTGCAGGTTCTAAGCAAAGCGCCTTTGTGTTAAAAGCATGGATGTGATGCACTTCCCTTCCACAGGACTGTATTGAGACAGAGGTTATTGCTCTCGCCATGAATCAAGGGGGAAATGTACCTGAAGCAATGGGAATGTGACTTATCCTAAATCAAACTGCATGATGGTTATTAAACTAGAACTAGAAGGCTAAATATACCTAGCCCTCTCAGCAGACAGTAACTTACAGTATAAAAATATACATTACATGTTAATACAAATGTGCACACATACACGCACAGCCTTGCATGGCCACAAACATACCTCATAAATAGGAACTGCCTTCACGTCTCCTGGCACATCACAAGACAATATGTACCCCTTGAGTCAACTCCCATATGGATTTGCTTTCCAGAGCACATTTTCTAAGCACTCAATAGTCTGTCAATGGAGAAACCAACTCATAGAGGAGTTTACAGGTCTCCCCCAGGCACTTCATGTAAATATTGCAAACAGCAAGTTTATACTGCCAACTCACTGCAGAAACTCAGAAGAATAAGATTTTACAGGCTCTCTTCCCAAAGGAAATCAGACTGCAAATATAGAGTGAGCATATAGCTGGGATGATGCTGCCCCCCTCAATGGATGTAACTTGAAGAAATATCTCTTTTTTCATAAATATAATGATTTTTTTAAATTACAAAGGTGATGCACATTTACTGTGGGGAATTCTGAAATCCCAAAAATTCAGAGGAGAAAATAAAGATATGCTTAAATGTTATCACCAAGAGACAATTAAGGTTTACGGTTGACATATTACCATCTATTCTTTTTTTCTATATATGTAACACATATATGTATTACATATTGATATGGAAAAACACTAGATATATAATATATGTACATGTATATACACAAATATATATTTGTATCTTTAGAAAAACTGCAGTAATACCTTTTCGTTTGTTTTTTCATTTAATATTCTATTGATGGAAGGCACAGAAAGAGAGAACCAATGAGTACAGTACAAGATTTCTTTTTAGTGAGGTAAAAATATTCTAAAATTAGATTATGTTTGTCTTAGTCACTTTCCAGTTGTTGGAACAAAATACTCAACACTACAACTTTATTTTGGCTCATGGCTTCAATCCGTGGTCAGCCAGTTCCAAGACAGAAACAACACGGCAGAGGGGCACAGTGGAGAAAAGCCTCCCACATCATGGGAAGCAGAGAGAGAAAGGCAGAACTGGGGAGAGACAGACACCATTCCAGGTCCCACCCCCAGTGACTCACCTGTTCCTGCCCCACCTTCTAACAACACATTCAGATCTGAACTCATCAGTAGATTAACCCATCAGCGGTTTTTAGTGCTGCAATGATCCAGTTACCTTCCAGAAGCCTCACCTCTGAACACGCGAGAATTGGGTACAAGCTATAACAATGTTGATGGCTACATAACGCTAAACAAAAATATTGAGCTACATACTTCAAACAAGTGATCTTCATGGTATATAAATTATATGTCAATAAAACCATGTTTTAAAAACCTTAATGAAATCCTATGACAAACAACCTAAATGCCCAACAACTGATGAATGGCTAAAGAAGATGTGGTTTTTCTACACAATGGAGTACTACACCACCATAAAAAAGGATAAACTAGAGTCATTCGTATGTAAATGGATGTTCCTTGAGAACATACTATTTTTTTTATTTTTATTTTAAACCAAGAACATGTATTGGTACATTTTACATACAATGGTCACATTCATCACATTTATTTTGTACCTATACATGATGCATCTTGGTGAGAACATACTATTAAGTGAAATAAATCGGACACTCATGAGTACACATCAAATTGTTTCTCTGATATGAGAAACCATAAGTGTAAATAAGGACAAAGACGTATAATAGATACTATATAAAAGGAAGATAATATACAAAGGAGAGGAGTACTAGAAAGAAAGAAGGGGGAAAAACAGGAAGGGAAAAAAGGAAAGAAAAGGGAAAGGGAAAATATGGAAAATTATGAATAAACCTGCTGTAAATAGGGAAAGAGGGAACACAGGGGAGGGGTGGGGAAGAGGGGGGCAAACTAAGATGCATCATGTACAGGTACAAAATAAATGTGATGAATGTGATCATTATATGTACAATGTACCAATACATGTTCTTGGTTAAAAAAAAAAGAGAGAGAAAGAAATACTATGACATTCGAACGACTAATAGGTATGTAATAGAACATACATACCTAGTATTAAAAACAAAAACAAAACAAAAAATAAACTAATCTTAAAAATCTGACAATCCCATACACAAATAAGGATATGGAGCAACTGGTATTCTGATAAAAATATAAAGGGGTTCAACCACTTTGACAGTTTGGCAGTGTCTTACAAACTTTACTACCATGTACCTACTGTAGTACCCGAAAACCCGGCTCCTAGGTATTCACCGAAAAGGATTGAATGCATGTGCCCATGGACAAACCTGTAAAAAACACCCACAGCAGTTCTATTCATATTAACCCCAAACCAGTAATGACATAAACATCCATCAACCAGAGAATGGATAAACACACTTTACGTATTTATTTGGTGAAATACTAGGTAGTAATAAAAAGGAATTACTAATATAGGCAGCAACATAGATGAATCTAAACACCATTAGGTTGAATTAAGGAAGCTATACACAAAACGCAAAATAGAGCATTGTTCTACTTACATGAAGTTCTAGAAAATAGAAATTTTGTCTACTGCAACAGGAAGCTGATCACTGGTTGCCTGGACCTGATAGTGAGAAAAAGCTTTTGAGTGCAAAGGGACACAAGAGAATTTTGGAGAATGAGGGAAATGTTTTGTGTCATAATTGTGGTAGTGATTATGTAGTCATGTACATTTTTTGAAATTCATCAAGTTATATGCAGAAAATTGTTATATTTTATTATATGCGAATTATACCTCAATGAAGTTTTTTTTTTTTAAATAGAGAAAAATCACCCTATACATTTGTGGGAGCATTTGTTCCTCAGGGAAGCAAACTGTTCTTCAGTAGAGTTGAGTTTTTAAAATGGGAAATATATTGTGTTTATTTTCATGGATCATTAAATATTTTTCAAAAATACCTTAAACTGAATATTATGCCATGATATTATTCAGTGTTATAGACAGTATTCAGTGTCAGAGAGTCACAATTTAATTAGCCAGTGCATTATTGCTGAATATATGTTTGTTTTTCTTTCTTTTTTCTTTCTTTTATTCTTTTTCTTTTTTTTTTTTTGGCACTTAAAAATAACATCTTGATGAGCATTTGAGTTTGTAAAATGCTGTCTAGGATTTAGATTCTTAAAGAAGGAAAAATTGAGTCAAAGATTAGAAATATTTTCAGGCACTCAATACATTCTTAGCAACATCTTCTGCGGTTGTGGAAATATTCTACATCCTGTTCTAGGTGGCTGTATATGTAAAACTTCCTAGAGTTGTCTATTTAAAATATGCGCACTCAAGATGTATATGTTATGTCTTAATGGTAATCGATAAGTAGGAATTAAATGAAATGAAAGTTTGGACTAGAGAATAACTATGGTTGTTCTGACATTTTACAGGCTCTCTCCAAAGCTCTCCTGATCTAAAAGGAGAGATCCTTAATTGTACACATAATTTATTGATAACTCATATATTTACCGGTACCTTAGAATAGCATAATGATGGAGCTTAAAATATCATAAAGTATCAATTCACCTATCACTCCACCTAAAGAGTTCACATATTTGCATTCTCTAGCCCTAAGCCTGCCAAAGGACATCGCATCTAGATACCCCCATCCTGTACCACACCCACACCACAACTTGTCCAAAACAAAACTCATGCCCTTTCTCCTCCTTGCCTTCATCCAGCACAGGTTCTGTCAGTGCAGCTCCCCAGCTCACTACATTTCCCCTCCTCTAGGCACAGCCCTAAGACATGGAATGGGGCTGAGGGCACCTGAAAGCAAGTCTGTCCACCATGAGTAAAGCTTTCTCCAGGCCACAGCTGGCTGACCCAGGAGGAAACATCTTAACCAAGTTGGTCTCGACCCTTCTGCTATGAATTTAAAATTTGCACTGACAGCCAGTGAAAGGGCTCCTTCCCAGACTTCTCATCCCTGCCACCTGCCATCTCTTCCAGCTACCACCAAGTTGCACACCCTGCCCTTCAGTTGCAGGAGATGGCCTGTAGGTTCCCACCACACATGTTCCCACCTGTGGACCTTTGCTAACCTCTGGGCCTTTGTTGTTCTTCTATCTGAAAAGTCCCACCCAACCCTTCCGGGCCTCACCTCCTCTGAGTTGTGCAAATTTCACCTGGTCTTCCAGGCCCAGCATATGTGTAACCTACCTTTGCTAGATTCATCATCTAAAGGGCTTTCTCTGAACCCGTACTGTGTGTGCTACTCCTGACCTTGAGTGACAGTCTGTCTCCTCCAGTAAACTGGTTCCTTGTGAGTCGTAACTAGATCCAGTTTCCCCTGTATCCCTTCTTCCTAGCACAGTCCTTAGCACAGACTCAATAACTCAGTGCTCAATACTGGGTATGGAATTGAATTTTCTAAACCTGTCATTAAAAATAAAGAAAGAAAATGGAGGAGGAAGGTTATGACAAAAGGCCTCAGATACAGCAACCCAAGAGAATGACGGAACAAAGAGCAGAGGAAGACAATCCGTAGGAAATGGATCTTTCTCCTGGAGTCAATTTTATCATCAAAAGGGGCAAATGCTGCCCAGCATGTCCCTGGCAATAGTGCTCCTAGGAGAGGAGAGGGGACAAGGTGCAGACCCCAAAGCTGAAACAAGAGCATGGCACACGGCAGGAACGGCTGTCTCCCTAAGCCTGGCTGGGAAGAACTGGGGTGCTCTGGCCAGGAGCCTGCACCAGTCCTTAGGGACTAGCTCATGTTCCTACACCCAAGAGGAGCACAGCAATCAGCTCTTTTAAAAGTAGAAAGAATAAAGCAGAAAGAAAAATTCTTCCATGATGCTGCCTCCCCTGGCAGAGAAATGATGGAGATAAAAGGAAGAAGAATGGAATGGTAAAGCCAATCTCCAATGTGAATCTCAATAAAATGCCCATGAGGCCCAAGACTTCCAGGTGATGGAGAGTCAGCCATCGCTGCACTGATCTCCCTGAGAAGAGGGCTGCAAAGTGAGAATAAAGAGGGGAGTGAACTGAATAGCTTTTTATAGCCCCTAATATCTCTTCTGACACCAGCATGCCCAGCTTCCCTATGCCAGGATGCCAGGAAGATGAATAAATTTGTCTTTTCATTAAATACCATTACCAGGAGCACTGGGGAGAATGAAGAATGGGCTGCAGACTCACATTTGAGGTTCCATTTCTTTCCTCCTAATTACAAAAGAAGCTACAAAAACAATCCCCATGTGTCCTTGCCCACTCATGCCCACCAACCTCAGGAAAAAACAGATAGCCCACTGAATTCCAAAGACTGCCTCCCAGCCCTAGTGCCCAGCTTACCACTGACCCTGAGGAGCTGAAGTTCAAATCTAGTCCATCAACAGAGTAGGGCCACACCAGGTCAAGAACCTACTTCAAGATCCATTAAGTCACTTGCAGGAGCCCATCATCTTTAAAACCCAATAGCATTTTCTATTAAGAGGAATCACCAGGCTTTGCCCTTTGCCACAGGTACAAATTATTCTGCTTGTTGATGGGACCCTCTGTTGCTTTGGTGATTTGAGCCATCCATAAGCATCACAACAAAGCAAGAAAAACAAATAAAATCAGTGGTCTCACTTCCATCTTAAGGATAAATTTAACAACGTGTGCAAGATCTGTTCATTGGAAAGCACAAAAATGGCTGTGAAAAATATAATGCTATCTCATGTCAAGTAATAGAACCAATACGTGAATTCAGCAAGGTCATAAAACACAAGATTAATTCACAAAAACCAATTGTGTTTTCATGTTAGCAGCAAATAATTGGAAAATAAATTTTTAAAATAAGTTAATTTACAGTGGTACCCAAAACACAGAATACTAGCAATAAATCTAGTAAAATTGTCTAGACCCTCACACTGAAAACTACAGACATTGTTGATATAAATTACATAGGATCTAAAGTGATGGAGCGATTCTTCATTCAATGTGGAATACTTAAAACTGCTAAGATACAAATTTTCCCCAGGCTAATCTGTAGTATCAACGCAGTCTGAATCAAAATTCCAGTAAGCATCTTTTGTAGAAACTGGCTGCTATCGTTTGGATTTGGAATGTCACTCAAATGCCCATGTATTAAAGTCTTGGTCCCCAAAGTGGCACTGTTAGGAAGAGGTAGAATCTTTAAGAGGTGGGCCTTGGGCAGTCTTCAGGTTTCGGGGGAATGCCCTTGAAGATTGTGGGATCCTGGCCCCTTCCTCTGTTTCATTCTCCCACCTTGGCCATAAAGTGGTCAGTTGTTCTCCTCCCTGCACTTCCACCATCATATGCTACCTCAACACAGGCCATGAAACCAACCTCCCATTGGCTGAAACCACCAAAACCATGAGCCAGAATAAAACTTCTCACTTTATAAGTTTATTTGGTATTTGCTACAATGACAGAAAACTGATTTACACATTGACAAACTGATTCTAAAATTCATATGGAAAGTGAAAAGATTTAAAGTAGCCAAAACAATTTTAAAGAAAAAATAGACTTAGAGGATTTACACTAACTTATTTCGAGACTCCCCATAGGCTAGTTAACAATGATCAACGCAGTGTTGATTAGTGTAAGGACGGATATTCGACGGACTAGAATAGCATGTCCAAAAATAGACTCACATATATACATGGACAATTGATTTTGTGCAAAGACGACAACATAATTCAATAGAAAAAAGACGGCTTTTTTTTTTTAAATGAACTCAGAAAATCAGATATCCATGTGGGAAAAAAAGAGAACCTTGACTTATCCCTCACACCATACACAAACACTGACTTGAAATTGATCATGGAGCTAAACATAAAACCCAAACTATAAAACTTTTAGAAGAATACATAGAATAAAGTCTGCTGTGTTAGGCTGAGATTTCTCAGAAAACAAAGAATGTGAGTCACAAAAGAAAAAAATTAATAAGCTGAACATCATCAAAATATTAAATTTCTGTTCTTTGAAAGTCTTTATTACAAAAGTACAAAAAGATAAGCTGCAGACTGGAAGAAAATACTTGTGATGTATATATGATATATATAAAATAAATACAAATGTAAATATATACTAGACAAGGATTTATCAAGACTATGAGAAACTATTAGCCAGTCCACAATACATACACACATCAAAACATCGTGTCACATACCATAAACACAAAATTTTTACTTGTCAATTTAAACAATTTTTAAAGAACTCTTGGCACTCAATAATAACAGGACAATTCAATTTGAAACAGATAAAAACACAGAAGAAGACATATGAATAGGAAATAAACACATTAAAAGGCACTCAATATCATTAGTCATGAAAAAAATGTATATAAAGCCAACATGAGATACAAACCAAAGCCACCAGAATAATTAAATTTAAAAGGCCTGGACAAAAGAAGATACCAACACACATCCACCAGAATAACTGACATTTAAAAGCCTGGATAAAGAAAATGCAGTATTTACACACAATGTGGTATATACTCTGCCACAAGAAAGATAAACTTGAGTCATTTGTAGGAAAATGGATACATCTTGATACCATGATGTTAAGTGAAATAAATCAGACACACAGCTTAAATCCTGCATGTCCTACCTTATATGAGAAACCGAAATTATAAATAAAGAGAAAATAAAGGATAGATAATGTAAGTAGGGAGACAGATCTTTCTCAAATGGAAAGGAAATCAAGAGATGGAGGGAGGAAGAAAAGAAGGGAGAGAACGGTGATGAGAAAAGGAATTGAGATGTGTTATGTATATGTACCAATTCCACACAAGGAATGTAAACATTATGTACTACAAACAGGTACTAATAAAAAATAAATAAATGGAAAAAAATTAAAATGCCATTACAAATCTTTTAAAAGTCTGAACATATCAGCTGTTTCTGAGACTGTCGTGCAACTAGTACTTTTAAACATTGCTGATAAGACTACATCATAGGTTAAACACTTTAGAAAATAGTTCAACAGTTTCTTACAAAGGTAAACATATATTTTATTATATGACCTACCATAAAGGTCATATGACCTAAGCATTTACTCAAGGAAACCAAAGATCTATGTTCCTACAAAGGCTATATGAATATTTACAGTAGCATTTTCAATTCATAATTACTAAAAAAAAAAAAAGTGGAAATAACCATGTCCAATAACAGGTAACCAGGGAGCATATTTCCATATCCCATACCACGACTACTACTCAGCAAACAGAGGAATGGACCCCAGTACACATAATGCCACAGATGAACCTCAAAAGCATTTATCCATGCAAAGGAGTCAAAGAAGACTTCATCTGTATGAAATTCTAGAAAAGGCAGAACCACTGTAAGTGACAGAAAGCAGATGAGCAGCGTCCCAGGAAAGGAGGAAGGGATTGTCTGCAGAGGGGTGTGGGGAATTTTCTGGGGAGATGTGGGTGCTCTGTCCTAATTGTAGTGGTGATGGTTACATGGCTGTTTCATTTGTTAAAGCCCTTCCAATCACGTTCTTTAGAGTGTGCACCAACTTTTACAGTTCAGATAGTAAAAGTCCCCCAAAGGCCCGTGTGCTAAATGTTTGGTCCTCAGCTTGGCACTACTGGGAAGTAGTGGAACTTGCAAGAGGTGGAGCCTAGCGGGACATCCGAGGCACTGGGTATGTGCCCTTGAAGAGGATATTGGGATCCCAGGCCCCCTTCTTCCTTCCTGTTTCACTTCTGGTCATGAGGTGAATGGGCCTCCTCTGCCATTGCTCTCACCCTGACACACTGTGCCGCACAGGCCCAAAGCACCAGGGCCCATCAGCAGCCATGGACTGAAACCTCCAGAACGGGAGCCAAACTAGAACTTGCCTGTTTCTAAGTTCATTCCTCTCGAGTGTTTGATACAGGAATGGAAAGTAGCTCACTTGGAAATTATACCTCAATGAATTTTAAAACACTGATAAGTGAGTTCCAGCCCCAAATGTATCATTGAATTGGTGTGAGAAATATCTTGGGGATTCAAGATTTTTACAAATTGTCTGAAGATTCCAACATACAGCCAAAATTGAGAACTACTCCATGGGCGAAGGAGAAAAATGAAGGACCCAGTGTCCTGGACTGAAGTCACAGGCCACACACATTGTTGGGCCTCCACGGTTCCTGTGGCTCCCTTTGGTTCAAGGCTGGTTCACACGACCTCTCTGCAAGGCCAGATCATGCTTCGGTATATGGTGGTCATTACAGAAGCACATCTTCACTCTTGAGACCAACATCCAGGGCCTATAGTGCCTTTGAAGCCCCTGGTCTTGCCTAACGAGGCACCCCGGTGAGAGGCAGCCCCACGTCCTGGCAGAGGGTGAGCCTGTGGGCATTAGCACAAAGCCCAGATGTGGTACCAAGTACACAGGCTGGCCAGAGAGCACGGGGAGGACTCTTCAAGTAGCGTGCACTGTGGCTCTCTCCTCCTGAGTGGGCAGCCGACAAAGGAGAAGTAGCCGCCGGGAGAGAGCAGCATTTGGAAGGTCACCTTTCGAATCACATGGATGGGGATCATGGGAGTGGCATTTTCATGCCTCACTTTTCCATCTCTGAAGTGAACAACAGTGTTATGTTTTGGATATTTCATTTGTAAAGAGTCATTTGTGGCCTCTCCAAGAAGGAAGACTCTGATTCTCCTGGTGCACATCAAGAAGAGCCCTGCTCCAAGCAAAGCCATGAAATTCAGTATGAATTCCTTTTCTTCTTGCTCCGTCCAGCATTACAATTTATCCACCTCATGACACAGACACACAAGTCACACATTAAGTGTCAGAGCCAGAATTCAAGTATCAGTGTGACTGACTACCCAGTTCCTTCTCCAGTCATGGGACAGTGGTGTAGGTGGACTCTGGATAGAGCTGCAGGCTGCAAGCTCTAAGCCAAGTAAACCCTCATCTGGGCTCTGCTCACAGGCTGTAGGGGACTGCAGCCAGAGGAGCCCCTTGGGAGCTGAAGCCAGAGCCAAGAGGCTCTGCTTACCTGGGACGCCCATCTGATCGTCCTTCCTGCTTAGCTAGCACCCATCGCTCGGGTGAGACCCCCCAGCAGGACAGGCATTTCGAGGAAGGTCTGCAGCTGGACTTTGGGGTGGGCTGCAGCAGGAAACTCAAGCCCCAGCAGGTGGGCAATGGATGAAGAGAGCAGGAATGTACAACAGTTACTCAGAGACCCACGCCGGTGACCACACGGGGATCGGCAGAGATCTCAGCACAAGAGGCCAGTTTCCAGGTGCTTGAGATCCAGGCATGAGGGGAGAAAGGGCCAGTAGAAAAGAGACCGGGCAGACGTGTCACATGAGCATAGCAATGCCCCTCTCTGGTCCCTGTTCTCACAGCACCACCTGTACTGCTGGAGGCTTGTTAGAAAGAGGATCTCAGACTCCCCCACCCAGAGAGACTCAATGAAACTCCGACCAACACTGCCTTCCTGGCTACTAATTACATGTGGGGTGTTGGGACCTAGAGCATAGTAGGTGCTCAATTTAAAAAGCATCCAATAAATATAAAAAGAATTAAAATTGTTTTCTTTCCACAGAAGTTATTACACAGTGTCCTCAATGAGCCAAAACCGAGGTAGCATCCTAGTTTCTGAGTTTTAAATGATGTTTATTCTGGGTGAATACCAGGTGATTTTATTCCCTCTAGTTTAACATCATACAGAAGTGTATCTATTGGCACAAATGTTTAGAAAGGTGCATGCAAAGTAATAAGGTGGACTCTATGTTCTTTTTAAAACTTTCATTGCAAAGATCATCTTCATCAAGCGACAGGAAGTGTCCTGCTAGAGCTCAGTAAAAGGATGAATTGGTGAGATGAAACCAAGCACAGCCGCTGCGGCAGTCCCTCCACAGGGAGAGGACGTGGAAGCCCACAGCCCCTCTTCTGCGGCCTGGAATGACAGGAGCAAGCCTGGCCTGCCCGGCGTAGCCCCTCTTCCTCTGCTGATCGATGCTCGTCCTGCCACCACCAAGAGTGGCCTTGTGTATGACACTGGAGAGACACCTGCCCCAACTCCCTTCCCCAAAGTTCAGTTGATGCGGTGGTTCTGATAAGCATTTGCTGCTCTCAATCTCGTATATTAAAGGAAGGAGGAAAGGAAGGAAGAAAAGAGGGAGAGAGGGAAGGAAGAAAGGAAGGAAGGTAAAAAGGAAAGATGAAGAAGGAAAGGAGGGAAGTAAGGAAGGAGAAAAGAAAGGAAATAAGGAGGGAAGGATATACAAAGGAAATAAGTAGAAGTTTCAGAAATGAATAATACAATTGCTGAAATACAATTCTCGCTGGGTTCATTCACAAGATAATGGAGATGACAAAGGAAAGAACTGTGAACTTGAAGATAAATCACTATCAATTGTCTGATCTGAAGAACAAAGAGATCACAAAGAAAAGAGGACTACAAGCACCTACAAAACAATATCAAAGGTCCCATCATTCACGCGTTAGAGTACCAGAAGAAAGTAAATAACTAGATACAGACCAAAACAATTGCAGAAATGACTAGAAACTTACCAAAATTAAAAACTCCACCACACTGTTACTTTCTAGACTGAGGAACTTCAGCAAATCAAAATAGAACACACTCAAGGAAAGCCCTACCTAGATACATCATAATCAAATAGCCAAAAACACAAGGATAAAAATCTTGAAATCAGCCAAAGGAAAAAAAATAACACACAGAAACTAAATTTCACATGACTGAACTTCTCACCAGAAACAAGGAAGCCAGGGAAGAGTGGAACAGCATCTTTAAAGTGTTGAAACAAAATACTTGCCCGTAGATTTCTGAGTAAACATACTCAGGAATTAGAGTGAAAGAAAGACATTCTCAAATGAGGGTGAATTAAGAGAATTTATCATTTGGTAGAAATGTTGTAAAAGAAAGGCTAGAGAAAGTTCTCTAGACTGAAGAAAAATGATACTAGAGGGAAAATTGGAACATCAAGAATAAAAAAAGAGCACCAATGGCCTAAAAAAGGAAACATGTAATACCTTTTCTCCATTTAATCCCTTTAAAAATGACTGAAAATTAGTAATATAATATTATGTGGTGTGGTGGAGTTTTCAACATAGGTTGGGGCAACACATTTGTAGATTGATATAATTATATACAACTATTACAAATGGACAAAGGTTAAAGTACTTATATTTCTACATTTTACTTGATGTGGTAAAAATCTTAATTCTTAGATTGTAAAAGTTTAGTTATATATATATAATTCCAAGAGCAACCACTTAAAAGATTACAAGGAGATACAAAATGTCAATAACTAGATCAAACAAATAATAAACATCCAAGTAATTCAAAAGAAGGAAGAAAAAGAGAAACAAGAACAAAAATAAGAGATAATGAATGAAAACAAATGACAAAAGAGTGGACCTAAAACCCTACCATTTCAATAATTACATTAAAGACAAGTGGTTAACATACAAATTAAAAGAGAGATTAATAAATTGGATAATAAGAAGACGAGGTGCCTACAAGAAACCCATTTTGGAAATAATCACCTAGAGGTCAAAAGTAAAAGATAGACCTGAAGGTATAGCTCAATGGTAGAATGCTTGTCTAGCTAGTGCGAGAGCCTGTGTTCAAACCCCAGCACCACAAAAAGGTAAAAGACATACCATACGAGCACTAATCAAAAGAAAGTTAGAATGACTATATTACCACCAGACAGACTATAAAATAAGTGTTGGTAGTTTCCCAAGAATCTAGGGGACTGAGGATGGATGGATGGGAGCCCAAGAAGTCCCACCAAAGACCTCAGAAGCAGGATAAAGTCAAATGGACAGGACAGAGGATAAAGTCAGGCTACCGATCATCTGGGAGACAAGAGCTGGGAATCAAAGGTGAGTGGCAAAGAAGAAGGAAGTGAGCACTGGGACTGTCATCCTAGTCAGCCCTGATGCCCAAAATCTGATGCGCTGGCTCTGTGGAGCATTTACAGAGTAAGAAATCAAGAGGCGGTTATTCCTAGTATAAGAAAACACTCTGCCTGGTAGCATGTGCTCCGGGCTATTTCCCAGTGAAGTCTCCACCTGGCTCTCCCTGAGGCCAGTGAGCCACGCTCTGAATCCCAGAATTTTACGGGTACATGGCCTGAAAGATTAGACTGCTCAATGCCTTCATGTTGGAGATGAGAAACCTGAAGCCCAGAGCCAGTTAAAAGCAAAATCTGTACTAGAAACCAAGGCTCCAATACTGCTCCACTAGAACACATGGTTTCTTTTACAAGAAGACTCTGCGAGATTAGGACTGGTGGGGGAAGGCAGCAGAGACTGGAAGAACTTTCTCTCTGCAGACCTAGCTGGTTCACATGCATGTCAAAGACAATCCTGCTTCTGACGGAGAGACCAAGGTGAAAGTAAAGTTATCAGGGAACTAGCACGAAGGATGGTACACAGAGACCTTTGTGATGGTGTTTTATGCTCAGTCTGTTGAGTACTGAGCATTTTTGAAGTGTTAACTGTACCGATATCTGAGGTATGAGGTTGATATTACTCAGGGTCCTTGTTCTCGGGGACCTCATGGTCAAGTTGGAAAGACAGGAAACAAAACCCAGATCATCGAGGGAACTATATGATAGACCCTGCAGAACTATTAAAGTTCACGATCAGATGCTCAGGTTGATCTGAAAAGGATCTTCAACAGGACACCCTGAGGAGGCAAGGAAGTGACATTGAGATCTAAAAGGGGCGGTGATTCTAATACTCTATAAGAGTTCAAAGGAAACAAGCTCTTGGACCTTGAAATCTTTCAGTAGCAATGGAGAAGACAGAAAAGAGGACTTGAGAAAAACTAATCAACATCATCATCTCATAACTGAATGGAATAAAGGGGAGAATGCGGGATAGCTCCCATGTTTCTGGTTTAGTTTGCTTACTAGTCGCCACAAACCAAGTGAAAGAATGTAGGAACCAGAGCTGATGTGAAGGAAAGATGATGAGGCTGGTTTTAGACATCTAGAGTTTAAGGTGCCTAGAGGACAAATTCGGGAGATGAACATAGGCAATTAGAAGGATGGCTTCAGAGCTGAGAAAGGAGGTCCGGAGGAAAAAGATATGGGAGAGGATACTCTCTCTTTCCAGGAGACTAGCTCGAGTGAGAAGAGAGGAAAGCTTAAGGAAGAATCTACATTTTTTTGAAAAGGGCAGTGGGGACGAGGCCTCTATAAGGAGACTTGAATATTGAATGACCAGTGGTGTACCATAAGTATGCCAACATTTAGTCAAAATGATCAGGGGGTTAGGTAACAGGACCCTTAGGCCCCAAGCCTTTTAGGAGAACTGAACTAGAATTTCCTTGTTGATTTCTGTAACGGTAGAAAATTCAGGAGTTCCAACTCTTCGGTGCCTGAGGATTTTATGAACATGAGTCAAGTCTCATGAAGCTTCCTGGAGAAGGGTCGATAAGCAATGAGTGTGGGTGATCTCAGGAGACACAAGCGCAGAGGACCCCAACTGTCTATGTTCGAGTACAAGACACAGGAGACTTCTTAAACACAGAAATGTCTCTCTCCTTCAGTTTGGGATCAATACTCACTTTTTCCCATGGGTCAAATTTCTGTGTATTTTTATTAAAAAGGAAGAAAATCAGCCCTGAGAATTGCAATTCAACAAGCATATGCTCTGAAGCCTGAGAGCGCTGAGTAAGCAGCGATGGCCTCATGTATTTTGGGGCTTAATTATTGTGGCCATTTTACAGAGATAACTAGCAACACCCTAATGACCGCTCATGAATCAAAATATGCTCCACAATCTTATCTTCTGCATCAGGGAGCAACCTAGTTAAAGTTTTTAGGAAGGGACAAGTGGGCTATTTTTCTAATGAATGAGAGGGCGTCTCTTCTGAATAACTCAATTAAGCAAGTCAGGAAAAAAACCTGAAAGGATCGTGAACATGAAGCCCTCTTCAGTCCAGATCTAGGTCCTCAACGATATTGAGAAATTCCCCCCATGCCCACATCACCAATGACAGATGTGTCAGAAATCCCAGCAGCTGAAATGAGGCAGAACAGATGTGTTCACTGGGCACTGAAAAAGAAATAATAATAATAATAATAAGCTCACACGTTACAGATTTGGAGTTCTGCTTTCTAGGAAAATGTATAGAGATGTTATTTCACTAAAAAATGCACATGGCAGACAGCTGGCCAGACAGGCATTGACATGGATGTGCTGTAGGCTTATATATTTATTTGCAAATCACAATGTGATAGAAATGGACATCATACTTTGCATTTATATAGCAACTATTTCTCCAAGGACCTCAAAGGATTCTGCAGCCATTACTTGATTCATCCTTGTTACAAGCTTGTAAAATGAAGGAGAGGCGAGGATTACTCATCCCATTTTATTAAAGGGGAAGCAGAAGCCCCAAAGGGATACGCAGATTGGCCAAGGGCATAGTGTGAGTCATTTATTTGCTCGAAACCATGCAGAGCTTGAAATTAGTCCCAAATTATTCTTATACCTACTGATTTTTACCTCCTGACTTCTGAAAAGGAAATGACTGTTTCTCAGGCCTGTGCTTATGATTTGGACCATCAGATGGACAGGACAGAGGGAAGGGTACGAACTCAGGAAGGAGAAAGATTTAAGTAGTTCAGAGTTCACTTCTGCCATGGGGTACTGCTGGCCATATTCTTCTGGACACATAGACCCGGCTGTCCCAACAACAAAAAGGGTGGAAGTTCCAACCATGGCTGCATCAGACATAGCTCTGTTGATAGCTGTCACTAATGACTAGTCACAATGCACATTTTAATGTATGTTTTATATATATTGTATCATTTGTCTATATTATGACTGCTGTGTGAGCTAGTATTATTTCCTTGAAAAAGGAAGATAGAGGCTCAGAATGGCTCACTTGTCCATGGTCATCTACCTAATAGGTTTAGGCTCAGGATTGAGTGCATTTTTGGTGTTTTGAATAGATCACATCTGTGCACTTCTGCGATGCCTTACTAATATGATTTCACCTCCCCCCATGTGGGGGGGGGGTCCTAGAATCATAGCCAAGAGAACTGTAAGAAGCCAGAGCTTCTCACCACAAAAATGATAATATGCAACGTAATGCATAAATGAATTAGCTACATTTGTTCATATATATATGTATATATACATACTCTTAAATCATCATGGAGTTTGCCATTGATACATATAATTTATTTGTCAATTAAAAATAAATTAGCCAAAAAAAAAAAAAAACCTGGATCCAATCTGGATGCTCAATCCGCCCCCCACCACACACACACACACACACACACACACACACTTTCCAAACGACAGCCAGGGACAGCCTTGGTACCATTCCTTCCTCCCTAAACAGGCCCATGACGTAAGCCCGTGGCTTGACCACTCTTATCACCAGCATGGTTTGGGCCTTCCTGGAGCCAGATTCACACACTGCATAGGACCCAGGCTGAGCTAGGGCAGAGATGGCTGAGGTCCATCAACAGAGGATGAAAAGCAGATTAAAATGTGGAAGCTGCCCCAGTACACTGCTTACTCAACCACCATGAGTCCCCATCTGGGGTCCCACCATTGCTAGAGCAGTAGGGTCTGTCTCCCAGGGGCCTCACATCTTTATGAAAAGGGAAACTGAGGCACTGACCTATCTTAAGTTACCAGGGAAATTAGGAAGTACAAAAGCAGCAGGAACACTTTTCCCAGATATATTTTCTAATTTCAGATTTTGTCACCAGCATGTGATAACATGAGCTGTGGAGAAAGCCATCCTCTAAAACTAAAGGCAGGGGAGTGGCCTGGGAATTTGGCTCAGTGGTTAGAGTGCTTGCCTAGCAAGTGCTAGGCCCTGAATTTGATTCCCAGCAACCATAAATAAATAAATAAATAAATAAATAAATAAATAAATAAATAAATAGTGGGAAGGAAAAGACTAATGCCATTAGTGGGACTTTACCCAGTTCCAAGTGCTTTAGAAGCAATATCTCTTTCATCCTCACAACTCTGAGGGCAAGTAGTTCTGCCACCATTCTCTAGATAAGGAAAGTGAAGCCTGGGGTCCAAATAGCAGAGATAACATGAATAAGTCAGAATTCAAACATGGATCTGCAAGTCTCATGGTCTCCCCACTAAGCACCACTAGCTCCCAAAGAGTTTTAGGGTGTGCCCTTCTGACAATGTCATCCCCAGGGCAGCAGGAAGGGGATCCTACTCATCCTCAGAACAAGGATGCAAATCACAGGGGCAGACAAGGCCATGTACGGTGGGACACTCTCCTCACAGGGCACTGCAGGCCTGGGCTGGGGCTGAGATCAGTCTGTGGCACTCAGGCTTTCTCTCCATTTGGCTACCGATTGTACAGAACAGCACTGTTCACACACACAGCCACAGACACTGTGTGAAATTGCACACAAGCCACACATGCAAGCCACGTATGCAACCTTGAAGTATCTGGTAGTTACATAAAATTAAAAAAAAGAAAGAGGTGACATTCATTATAACAATATTTTTACTTAAACCAATATATCCCATAGATTATCATCTCAACATGCAATCAATAGAAAAAATACTAATGAGATATCTTAAATTCTTTTTGTACTAGCTCTTTCGAAGCCCAGAGTATATTTCATGTTTTACTTACAACACATCTCAGTTTGGACAAGCCACATTTCATGTGTACAGTAATCACAGATGGCTAGCTATGGGCTACCATATTGGACTGTGAGGCCTAGAAGGATGATGGATGGAGGTTTGGAAAGCTTGGAATGTGGGTCCTGATCTAAGCAAGGTGGTTGAGCTTAGAGAGCATAGGCAGGCTTCCTTGGCTCTGGAATTCCATTCCTACTGCACACCATCAAGTTGGGCACGTTTATTGGCGTCTGTTGCCTCAGTTTCCACATCTATAAAATTGAGATGAAAACCATGCTCCTGTCACAGAGTTTTGTGAAGATGAAACAAGGAAGTGCTTAGAACTTCCTCATTCGTCATCACCAATATAAAAGCACCTGTGGCTAATACCGTGATTGTTACTTCCACTGAGATTGCTTCATTTCTGTAAAATAAGGATGTGGAAACTATGAATACAGAGATCCCTTCTTGCTCTGTTTCAAACGACTGGATTTCTGCCATCTTAAAATCTGACTCCATTTTGAGTCTGCCCTAAACTTTTAAAGACCCCAGCCATCTCCTAATTTAAAAAAAGAATTATTTGTTCCTGCTTATCTGCCTGTTGCCAGGGAATTCTCCTCCCTGCATCCTGTGCTCCCTCCGACCCCCACCCTTTGTACCTTCTGGTTTACAATAAGCCCACAAAGATGTAACCTGCAACTGCCAATGTAAGAGAGACAGTCCAAGTCCTTGGTTTAATCTCTCACCATGTCTTAAGTGGCTTCTCTCAGTCTTAGGGCTGATAGTCACATTATTCATGGTATTTTACTTGCTACCTGTATAATTCTGCTTATCCACAATGTTATAAGAGAACTTAATAGATTCATTGATTTAAGAAAAGACAATCAAACAGCTTTTACTCCCCCACTGTTAAGGAGCACTGCCTGGTGAGTCCTAGTTGTGATGCTCTCAGTTACTAAAATTGCACTGAGCATCAAAAGGAGGAACGTAACAAGACCCCCATCATAAACTCTGGAAGTCACAGACAACTACAGACGGACAGGCTCTAGGCTAAGGAGGGTTAACCTTTGAGCCCTCACTTATCAGAAAGGTAAAAATAAAAAACAAGATTAACTGAATTGACCCAACAGACATCCCTGAAAAATAAGATAACTGCCACTAGCCAAAGATAGCTGAGATAACTTGATATATGGTTAAAAGTTCATCTGCAGTTGTTGCAAATACCTGATTGTCATAGTTACTTCAAAGAATTCCACTTGTGAGATGTAACTGTGGTTTTTGCCTTTAAAAACCTGGCCCTAAATTTGCTTCTTTGCTGAGAAGTCTTAGGCAGGAGCCCCTCTCAGCCACTGGCTAAATAAATGGACTAATTTGGCTTATACACAGCATGTGGCAACTCTCCTCGCACCCAAGTGAAGCAACCAGCGGGCGTCCCGTCCGGCTGCTTAGAGTCCCACTTCGTGTTGTTTGTAGGAAACCGGGATGGGAGTCCAAAGGCAGGGCTGTGTTTTACCTGTGAGCAGCAGGTCTCGAGAATGCAGTGGGCAGAGCATCGGCCCCAGCCTGTTCCACTGCAGATGCTTGCAAGGTGCTGCTCTGATTGGTATGGAGTGGTGCAGGTAACCCCAGCATCAGAAACTATTTCCCTCCTTCCTGGGCTCAGGTTCACTTGCTTCTTCAACAGCTTCTACATTTTCACAGTTGTCTTCACAGATACTTCCCAAGGTACCAATTTTAATCCCTCCCCTATTTGGATTTCTGAGTTACAAGAAATCCAAGCCGGGTTTGCAGTTTGCAGCAAACTTGTCCTTTTCCAAGTGCCTCCAGCATAAGCCAAGAAAAAAGAGTCCCCATGGGATGAGGACCCCGAGGCTCTGCCTTCCGGCCATCCTGGGCTGAGAGAAGGCTGCAAGAGGGAAGATCAAAAGGCCAAACTCAGCAATGAGTTACTGGAACGGCCGCAGCTCAGGGAACCTTAGCTGTCTGGCTTCTCTCCCTAAATAGCAAACTGCAGGCAGCCCAGGGGGTCAGCGCCTCATCTCCAGGGAGAAGGGCAGAGGACGGCGCGTCTCTGGTTCATCTCCAGGGTTGGCTCCCAACTTCCCGGAGTGACTCAGAAGCCGGAGTGTCTGCTACTTCTCTTGGAGGGCAGGATTCTGCAGGCTAATATGTCTCTGTGCCTGGAATCCTGCCTCTCCAGGATACCAAACAGAAAGATGACAGGGCTGCTCATCTTGAAAGAGAAGAACAAAACCACAGGTCCCTCCTGCCAAGCAACGGTTTCGTCCCAGCTGCTCTCGTCAGTTTGCTGAGAGCTACCTCCATTCGCTCACACCAGCAGTCCTTTACCAAGAGCCCACCCTGGAAAGAGAGATGCCATTTTATCAATTTCCTATAAAGAAGTGGAAGGCACAAGCCCACCCATAAGAAAGGACTCCAGACCAATCTCTGGGCACTATTGGCCCAAAGGAGGCAGGAATACAACCCCCAGTCTGTCCCACCCAGTCAGACGCCAGGGCCATTAGCAGCACGACTCCTCTCCCGACTGAAGTGGACCGGTTTCTGCATCTCCCAGACTCGGTGACTCATTCTGAGCATCCTAGCAGGCTGGCGGGCCTGGCAGGGACCGAATGTGCATGTGCTTTCAAAATCCATCCGTGAAGACACGCCCACAGCCTAGACGTGACAGTATTAGGAGGAGGGCCTTCGGGAGATAATTAGGGTTAGCCTGGGTTACCAGGGTGCAGCTTTCACGAACAGGATGAGCACCATTCTCAGAGTCGGGAGGCAGCCGGCCGTAGCTTCCTGCTCTCTGCCAACGAGGGATACAAGCAGTGAGCAGTCTGCTCAGAAGAGGCTCCTCATCACAGCCTGGACATGCTGGCACCCTGACCTTGAACTTCCAGCCTCCAGAACTGAGAAAAATAAGTTTCTGTTGTTTGCCAAGTCACCCAGTTTATGGTCTTGTGTTGTAGCGGTCCTACAGAGCACGCTGTGCTAAGGGGCCACGTCCTCCCCCTTGCCGAGAGCTCCCTGACAGCTGAGCTGTCCCCACTAGGGACCCCAGAGTCCTCTATTTCACCAAAAGGGCCGGTCCCGCACTAATAAAAAGGCATCCCCCAGGCGGCCAGCTCCCACCCACGCAGCCACCTGCGCCAGGGATCCGCAGTAAGAGCCGGTAGCTGAGAAGCCAGGAAGGGCGGTGGAGGCGCGCCCAGGCCGGGGTCAGGCACCACGTGGTTCCATATTCCCACGCTGCAGAGGAACAGACTTTCTCTCCGAAGCCACCTGTGGGCCCCAGTTTCACGCCTCTCCAGGCCCCTACCTTCTGCTCATTAGATACGTGCGCCGACGCGAGGAGAGAAATCAAGGTCTGCTTAGCTTTCCCCATCGGCCCGTCAATCGCGCGGAGGAAGACAGCTCCTGCCAGAGCGCCCGGGCAAGGCGCCCCTCGGGGCCACCCAGCAGCTCCATCCCGCAAGTGTGTTTACGCCGCGCGGCTGTCCCCGGCCTCGCCAGCCGCCCACCTCTCCCAAGCGCCCGGGGAAGGTTCGTCCCCCGGGAGGGCTTGTGTAGTGCGTCTTTCCTTGATCGTCAGACAGACGGATCGTCGGGTGGCGTCTCGATGCTAACAGAAGATGCTCCGACCAGCAGGAGCAGGCCGAGGCAGGTGCCTGCAGAATGTCTGATCACCCGCCGCATGCCCTGGCGGACTCAGAGCTACTCCTGCCTGGGTTGAGGGGGAGACCACAGCATCTTTTTCAGGGGGCAGGAGCTCTAGGGATTGAACCCAGGGCCTTCGCACTGAGATACATCCACAGCCTACCCCTTTTTTTAAATTTGAGACAGGCTCTCACTAAGTAGCTAAATCGCCTCAGCTGGCCTCTAACTTTCAGTCCTCCTGCCTCAGTTTCCCAGAGACCTGCGATTACAGGTGTGTGCCACAATGCCCAGCTCATTACAACACCTTTAACAAGGGTGCAACTTAGAAATGTAGGGAATGGGAGAAGATCAAGCTCGGACAGGCATGTTCCAGAGTTTCAGAGCTGAGAAGGGAGTTCAAAGACCATCCTACCACCCATTGTACAGGGAGAAAACAGGGCAGGCAGAAGAGCATTATGTAGTAAAGAACAAAACCTTGGAGGTCTGTCTGAACTTGATTGTAATATCCCAGCTCTACAACTGCTTGCTCTGTGGCCTCGTGATTAATTCCTGGGAGTCACCGTTTTTTCATCTCTAAATTGCATATCATAAACCTATCCCATAAGATGGTTTATAGGGCTGACAAGAGGATAATGAAGTAAGTAAAACATTTAACGTTTGCCTGAGCCTGGGAGACAGACAGAAGACGGTTCCTGGGTACAGGGCTGGGCACAGTGGGACAGGAGGAATAGCTTCTAACATTCTGTTGCCCAGTAGGATTGCTATGGACAACAATGACTGAATATTTCAAAACAGCTAGTAGAGAGGACCGTGAATTGACAGATATGCCAATCACACTGATTTAATCATTACATATGTTATAATGCCATACTGTGCCTCATAAATATGTCCAATTACTGTGTCAATTAAAATATATATTTGAAAAAATTTAAATACTTGGAGTATTTGCATAATTTACAGTAACTTTTATTATTATTTGATAATTTGGCAAAATTTTCCACAGAATTTGTATTTAACCCAGGACTCAAATTTGGTTCTTTCAACTCCCCAGTTAGTGTTCATGTGTGGGTAGTCAAAAGAACCTTCAAAGCCTAGTCATTTCCTGAATTAGGAGTTTCATACAACTACTAGTAATGGTGGCTTACAAATTAGGGTTCATATAAAGTTAGACCAAGTGTAAACCTTACAGCACTGGTAGGGGTGCTATGTGAAACCGGACTCCTATTTTTCTGCCATTCTTGGCTTTTATCCTCAGTGTCACAAAACAGCTGCTGAGGCTCCAGCCACCAGTGGAAAAAGGAGTAGGAAGAGATAACTGGGCATTGATTTGAGTACAGACAGTCCCCTTTTAAAAAAGTTTTCCTAGGAGTCCCATTCTGTATCTTTTGCTATAATAGTATGCCCCTGCTTGCAAAGGAAGTCGGACAGTGCCTGATAAAGCCAGAATTTTCTTTACAAAGAAGGGAAGAGTAGATACTTCAATAGTAATGAACAATCTCAGCCTTTTGGCCACACTCTCTGTGATAACGAGGTAAGTCGCCCTTTACATCTGTTTTCCACCAGAAGTTTGAAGGAGTCCCTGATGGTCCCTGTCTCTGCTGTGGCTGCCCCAGGAACCCAGCCCGGCCCAAGATCAGTGTCTTACAGCCCTGCAGCCTCTGGCCCAGGCCTTGCTGCTAAGTGTTGATGGGCATCTTGAGAACAAATGCGGCGCGGGTCTAGGTGAGCCCTGCACTTGGGACCTGGGAGTTCAGAGGCTGAGTTCCTACTTCCTCTCCACTACAGCCATATGAGCAACACAGTTTTCACCTCTATAAACCAATTCATAAGTCAAATTGCATGTCCAGAAGAATCCTGTTTCTCTCATAGCAAAAGTCAGGTCTTTATACTGCTGTGCCGGGACCTAGAAGACCTTCCTTGGGTCCTCCTTAGCTTTTCTTCCCTTCGCTCATTCTGTCACCACTACATTGGCCTCCCTACTGTTCCTCAGACATGCTGATTAGAGTGGAACCACAGGGCCTTTGCACTTGCTCTTCTCGTGCCTAGAACATTCTATCCTTCAGGTATCCAGAGGGATCCTCCTTTATCTGCTGCAGAGCTTTATTTAAATGCCCCCTTTTCAATGAGGGCTCAGTGCCACTCTGTTTAAAAGTGTAACCACCTTGGCACTCCACAACCCATTACCCTCCTCTACTTTCTGTCTGTGCACTTCATTTATTATGTTTGTCACATAATGTGCCCTGTAATTGATCCATTACTTATGGCTACTTATTTGTGTATTGTGAGGGCAGGGATTTCTGCCTCTCATCACGGCTGCATCCTCAGCATCTCAAACAGTGTCTGACATGCTGAGCAAATGCTTCATAAATATCTGTTAATAAATGCATGGATTAGCATACATCTGTCTTGGGGCATCAAATTACAATCTCCAGTTGGGAAAGGCAGCTGATAAGAAAGGAACTGACAAAAGTCTGGAGAAAGAGCAATAAAGATAGTGGCATTTTATAAAGTCAGATCAAGGAAATGAGCATTCTCAGAAAGACACAGAAGACCAAGCATAAAGACTGGGTGTGGGCTATAGCTTTCCCAGTTGAATGAGCAAACACATTCTCCAGTGTTCTCTAGACAGGGTGATCAGACCCATTCAGTGAATGGGGAGACTGAGTCCCAGAAATGGCCATCCCAGCATCTCCTATGATCCTACTAATGACCCAGAGTCTTAGACCTGGCCCCAAGGTCCCACAGCCTAATGGAAGCAGCTCATGTTCCAAACCGGCCACCACTAATTGTCCATTATCTGCCAACTTTCTGTTCACTGTGACCTTCCTCCTGAGTCACTCTGCTCCTCTGTGGCTTTTGCAGGCACCCTGTCACCTATGGGGGAGCACTCTTCAATGTCAGACCACATGCTGTGAAAGGAGAAGGAGGGTACCCAGATGTTGAGGGAATCAATTCTCTATCCTTAAAGAACCTAGAAATGTTGGTTTTTCCTTCTCCTGCTGAACAACTAGGAAGTGATTTTGAAAACGCAATGCAAAAAGAGCTATCTTTTTTTTTCTTCTCATTCTCTCTTCTAACCATAAAACACTGCCAGAGCCTGATTAATGTGAAATGTGACCTTTTGCAAAGTTTCTTGACAGATTAATTTATGATACTTCCAGATTTTAATGTACCAGGCAGTGGTTGTTTATGTGTTTGATGAAGTATTCTTTGTCCAGTGTTGATTCGTCTTACCAGAACTTCTGTAACTTGCTCCCCCTTTCTCTCCCTGGCCCTTTCACTCTCTCTTTGACTCTCACTTTGTGCTTGGGTATTTAATCAATCTTACTGGGAAGAAAACATGAATATATTTATGAATTCTCAGTCCCTAAGTTGTCATGCACACTGTATTAGCTTATTACCGTATCTCCAAGATAATTCTTTGCTCTCATCTCCCTACACCTGTGCTTTTGAGTTCAGGGATCTCTCAGCTCAACCAAAATTACTTTTAATGTTTGGTTTGCTACAAGAGCTGCTTTGAGGGTTTCTGTCTTGAACAGGTGTATCTTCTCCTTGCATCCTTATTGCTTTCGCCTTTGTTCTTCCCTGTCTCAGATAGTGAAATCTAGTGAACTAGACTTGAGCCCCTAGAGGTTGCTTCAGCTCAAGAATATAACTAAGCTTAATGAGCAAGTAGGTACGCTCATGGAGAAGATGCCAATAAACGTGTGTCAGGGATGCAGGAGACGCGGGAAGCAGCTCACCCCTGGAAGGTGTGTCACGGAAGGGCACACATAGATCCCTGTGATTTACATGGAGCCATCAGGTTATCAGAGACTTGAACCTTTCTTTCCCAGAACCTAGAGTGGAACTGGGCACACTTGGTAATTCACTTTTGTGGAAGGAAACAAAAAAAAAGTTAAGATACCAAAAGAGGGAGAGGTGCAGGTGATCATCCTCACTACTACAATGACACTCAAATCCTGTATCAGGCTGGGCACAGTGGCACGTGCCTGTAATCTGTAATCCCAGCTACCCCAGAGGCTGAGGCAAGAGGATCACAAGTTCGAGACCAGCCCAAGCAACTCAGAAAGATCCTATCTCAAAATAAATATGAAAGGAGCTGGGGTTGTAGCTCAAAGGCAGAGTGCTCCTGGGTTTGATTTCCAATATCAGGGAAAAAATCTTTCATCAGAGGTAGATGGACCAGAGTTTGAGTCCAGGTGATTTTTAGGTTTTATTATCAAGGCTCAGAGAGCTGCCGGAATGTCCCTGCCCCTCCTCAGGGAGCTGTTCCGGGTGCTGAGAACCCCTGTCCCCAGCCCCACAGCTGCCCCTGTGCTGTCAGGCCTGGTGTGAATCTTTGGGTGCATCTGGAGTGGCTTTGCCTACAACAGTGAGGACAGGAAGGGGCTGGCATTCAGCACAAAAGCATCTCTGAGCTGCCTCAAAGACCCGGCTGAAGCACAAGAACACAAATTGCAAGGAGGCCGGTCAGAGAACAATGTGTCTTCTCCTGCAGTATTCCACAGCCTGGAGAAAGTGATGCATGAGTTTGTCCACGCTGAGGAGTCAGCCAGGTAGGTGCAGTACGTGCTCAGAACAACAAAAGACGAGACAAAGCCAGAATGAACACGGGACCCAGGTTATAAATAGAGGTGGGCAACACCGAGGGCTGTGTGATCTCCTTTATCCTTTGATCTATAAGCTTTAATGTATATTTGGGAACATGTAAATCATTGAGGAGATTTTTATTTCCCAGCCATTTGGGCATCAATTAATACATCCCAACTTTCTTTGTCCTCAGCAAGGAGAAAAGAGAACAAGCCAGGTGGAGCTCCCATTCATATCCGCACCTTTGGAGGCCACTTACACAGCGTGACAGTTGCATTCTGGGACTCTAGAGCAGTAATCCTCACTTGTGAGACAAAGAACAGATGTCACCTTTCTAGTGTGACTTGAAGGACAAAGGGAAAGCTGCGTAGCCTCCCTACCCCATACCTTCTGTCAGCCCGCTACAGTGACTGAAACTTCCCTATTATTCAGTGCTCAGGTTTACTGTACAGAAACACTAATAGAGCACAAATGTTATCGGAAGGGAGTCGCACAGCTGAAACGGCACAAAGAACTCGGGAGTCAGACCAAGCTGGGTCCAGATCTCAGCTCTCACTCTGCAGCAGTGTGATACCTAGCAAATGACTTAGCATCCCAAAGGCTCAGCGTCCTTGTTTATAAAAATGTGAACACTGCCAGCTTTTAGGCTTATCGTAAGGATGACTGACATGTACGAGCAACCAGCACAGAGATGGCACAATTTGCAGACTCAAGAAATGCTCTTCCTTTCTGCCTTTATCACCGTGAAACCTGGTACAATAGGAAAAGCCTGGACCAGAGTCAAGAGCCATGGGTTCTGGTTTGAGCTGTCCCTCTAATGAGCTGTGACCTTCTTAAGGCCACTTTACATCCCTGGGCTTCCATTTCCAGTAGAGCCTGAGCTGGATGCGTTTGTTGTTATGGTTTAGATCTAAATCGTCTCCCCAAAGCCCTGTGTGTTTGAGGAAAGTGATTCGCTCATAGGGGTTCCACCCTCTTCAGTAGATTAATCCACTGATGAATCCACAGCTGACTGTGCTGTTAGGAGGCGGCTGGCCCTGGAAGGGTGAGCCTCCCTCTGGCTCCCCCTCCACTCTCTGCACACCAGGGCAGCCTTCCTCTGTCAGACCCTGCCATCACGCCCTTTCTGCCTTGGGACCAGACAACTGTGCACTGAAACCAGGAGCCGAAATAAACCTCTCTACCCTCAGGTTGTGGGTTTCAGATATTGTGTCTCAGTCATGAGAAAGTGATTAAGGCCTTCATTGAAAAGTGTTACTGTGCTCCCAGTGTGTGCCACACGCTCATCAGATGAAAGTGAATGAAGCTGTGAGTGAAACAGCAGTAGGGAGCAGGCAGACCATTAGATACGGTCTTACGACGGTGAGGACCTGGGCGGCTGCTTCAGAGGGAGTTCTCAGGGAAGACCTGTGTGACGAGGTCAGTTTTACACCGAGGCCTCCAGTGACGAGGAGGAGCCAGCCATCAGAGCATCAAGGGCAGATGATGTGCAAGCAGCGGGGAGAGCAAACATAAAGGCGGTCTCAGAAGAAGCCAGCTCAGAAGGCTTCTGAAGTCCTTTCTAGGGCCAGCAGTCTCCATCTTCTGTTCTCTGTGGTCGGGACGCGACTTTTGTGTGACACTGGGGTAGGTCAAGTGGCGGCCCTTTTATGGGCTGATTACTGTCACTAAGAAATGGAGAGTGATGCAGCTAGACTACATCTGCTGGGCTCCCACTGAGCAAGGGAAAATAAGAGCCAAGGCTGGACAGAAAGGCAGAAGCTGGCTCTTTACAAAATTCTTAAAAATTGATAAACTTCTAGTCAGACTACAAATTACTAATATCAAAATGAAACGGGAGCTATGGCTATTAATTATATGAACAATTAAAAGCATAAAAAAGAAATTTATGAACAACCCTCTGCCAAAAAATTTGATGACATATGAAACGGACCAACCCCTTGTCAAATATAAACCACTAAAACCCACACAGGAGAAACAGATCATAGGACTATACAGACAGACACTGAATTAATAATAGCCTTCCAAAAAGAAGGCATCAGGACCAAAAGTGCATTCTGCTAAACATTTAAGGAGAAAAACAATACCAGTTCTCTTCAGTTTCTTCCAAAAATTGAAGGAGAAGGAATATTTTCCAACATATTCCACGAAATCGTCATTATCCTGATGTCAGAACCAAGACACGAAGACACCGCAAGAAAGGAAAACTATAGACCATATCACTCACGAACAGGAATACAAAAATCTTCAGCAAAATATTGGCAAATCAAATCCAATGACATTAAAAAAAAAGAAGAATTCTATATTGTGTCATAAAGAGATTTATTCCAGGGATAAAAACCTTGTTCCACAGTGAAAAACCAACTCATGCAATTCACATCAACAGGCTAAAGAAGAAAAATATATGTTCATATCAACAGAGGCAGAAAAAACTGACAATATCCAACACCAATTCATGACTAAAAGAAATAGAAACAGTAAAATAGGAATAGACAAAGTCTGCAAGCCATAAGAAGTAGTCTACTTAATAATGAGAAACAAGATGAGTCCCCCAAAAACTCAGGAACAAGGAAAGGGATTTTCCTTTCACCATCCTATTCAACATCACACTGGAACATCTAACTAATGCAATAAGACAAGAAAAAGGTTCAAAATTCAAACAGATGGGGAAAAGGAAATAGAATTGCCTTCATTTGCAGATAACATGATTACTGAAAATCCCAAAGAACGGACTCTTCCCAAAACCTCCTGGAACTAACAAGCAATTATAGCAGAAATACAGGATATGAAATTAATCCATAAAACTTAATTGCTTTCCTATATGCCCAGAATGAATAATTGGAATATGCAATTTAAAACATAGCTAAGTGGTTAGAGTGCTTGCCTAGCAAGCACAGGGCCCTGAGTTCAATCCTCAATACAAAAAAAAAAAAAAGAAAAACACCACAGTAAGTACCTAAAAACTGAAACACTTAGGCATAAGTCTAACAAAATAAGCACAGAATCTCTATGAAGAAAACTATACAACTTTGATGAAAAATATCAAATCTAAATAAATAAATGGAGATATATGCTAATTCTATCCAACTTAATCTATAAAACTATAGATTGGATTTAGAGATGATTTAATGCCACTAATTCTCAAACTCTTTAACGAAATTGAAACAAAAGCAATACTCCCAAATTCATTCCTCTAAGCAAGAATTACCCTGATACCAAAGCCAGAGAAGAATCCAACAAAAAAGAGAATTACAGGCCAATCTCATTAATGAACATAGATGCAAAAATCTTTGATAAGATACTGGCAAACAGAATGCACCAAATTATCAAGAAGATTATACACTATGACCAAGTAGGATTCGTTCCAGGGATGCAGGGATATGCAAATCAATAAATGTGATACACCATATTAACAGAGCCAAGGACAAAAACCATATGATCATCTCAATAGATGCAGAAAAGGCATTTGACAAGGTCCAACACCCATTCATGATAAAAGCCCTGCAGAAAATTGGAATAGATGGTCTTTACCTCAATCTGATAAAGGCCATATATGACAAACCAACAGCCAACATCATACTAAATGGTCAAAAACTAAAAGCTTTCACTCTAAAATCCACTCTCACCACTCTTATTCAATATAGTTCTGGCAACATTAGCCAGAGCACTTAGACAAGAGAAAGAATAAAAGGAATAAGGATAGGAAAAGAAGAAGTTAAATTATCATTATTTGCAGATGACATGATACTCTATATAGAAGACCCTAAAAACTTCACCGAAAGACTTCTAGATTTAATAACCAAATTCAGCAGCGTAGCTGGATACAAAGTCAACACTCAGAAATCAATAGCATTCCTGTACACAAACAACAGACTCACTGAGAGAGAATTAGGGAAACAACACCATTCACAATAGCATCCAATAAAATGAAGTACCTAGGAATCAATCTGACGAAGGAAGTAAAACTACTATACAATGAAAACTACAGTACTTTGAAAAAGGAGATTGAAGGAGATATCAGAAAATGGAAAGATATCCCTTGCTCCTGGGTAGGAAGAATCAATATAGTGAAATGGCCATACTTCCAAAACTGCTATACAGATTTAATGCAATTCCAATTAACTTACCAATAGCATACCTCACAGAATTAGAGAAGACAATCCTAAAATTCATTTGGAACCAAAAGAAACCTAGAATAGCAAAAGTAATCCTGGGCAACAAAAGCAAAGCAGGGCCCATCACAATCCCTGACCTAAAACTATACTACAAAGCTACTGTTATAAAAACAGCATGGTACTGGCACAAAAACAGACCCCAGGACCAATGGAACAGATTAGAAGATGAAGAAACAGGTTCAAACACTCTCAGTCACCTTATCTTTGACAAAGGGGCCAAACAAACTCACTGGAAGAAAGACAACCTCTTTAATAAATGGTGCTGGGAAAACTGCCACATGCCAAAGGTTAAAACTAGACCTGTATCTTTCCCCATGCACTAAGCTAATATCAAAGTGGATCAAAGATCTAAATATTAAAGCAGAAACACTAAATCTATTGGAAGATAGAATAGGTAGAACTCTTGAAAACACAGGTGTAGGCAAGGACTTTATGAACAAATCCCCAGTTGCCCAGGAAATATCACAAAGAATCAACAACTGGGACCTGATCTTATTAAAAACCTTTTGCACAGCAAAAGAAACTACCAACAGAGCGAAGAGAAAACCCACAGAGTGGGAAAAAAAATTTGCCAGCTATTCCTCTGACAAAGGACTAACATCTTGAATATATAAAGAACTCAAAAAAAATCAGACCCCCATATTTAAAGACCCCATCCAAAAGTGGGCAACTGAAATGGATACATACTTCTCAGATGAAGAAGTAGAAACAGCAGATAGACATATGAAAAAATATTCAACATCACTGGTCACTCAAGAGGTGCAAATTAAAACAACCCTGAGATTCCACCTCACTCCAGAAAGAATGGCTATTATCAACAAGTCAGCCAATAACAAATGCTAGAGGGGCTGTGGAGAAAAAGGAACCCTTTTCCACCGTTGGTGGGAATGCAGACTGGTACAACCGCTATGGAAATCAGTGTGGAGATTCCTCAGGGAACTAGGACTAGAGATTCCATTTCACCCAGCTATTCCACTTCTTGGTATCTTCCCAAAAGAATTAAAAGCATCCATACTGCAGCGATACATGCACGCCCATATTCATAGCAGCACAGTTTGTAATAGCTAAATCTTGGAAACAGCCCAAATGCCCATCAACAGCAGAATGGATACAGAAAATGTGGGGTTTTTTTAATACAATGGAGTACTACTCTCCCATAAAGAATGATAAGCTTGAGATATTCCTAGGTAAATGGATGCATCTTGAGACCATACTCTTAAGTGAAATAAATCGGACACACATGTTTAAATACCGCATTGTTTCTCTGGTGTGAGAAACTGATAGTGTAAATAAAGACTAAAATGTATTATATTGGGAAAGGGAAGAAAATGTCCAAATGGGAAAGGGAACAAGGGAGGGGGAAAGGAACAGAGGGACAAGAGAAATAAGAAATGGAAAGAAAAAGTGGAAGCAAAGCTTTTGTAAATGGGGAGGGAAGAGGGGGTGAGGGGAGGGGAATGGGAAAAAAAGAAGCAACAAAATGTATCATGTACAGGTACAAATTCCCTATGATGAATGTTATCACTATGTACATCTAAAATGTACCATTAAAATAAAATTTAAAAAAAAAAGATTGGATGTAATCTTAATCAAAATCCTAGAGAGTTACTTTGTATATATCATGAAAATGATATTCTAAAGTTTAAATGGAAAGGCAAATGACACAGAATAACCAACACAGTACCAAAGACAGTCAAAAATTGATGTTACCTGACTTCAAGAATAGTATACAGGTTAAAAAACAAGACAGTAGTATTGGACGCAGAAAAAACAATAAATCAATGGAACATAACAAAGATCAAAACAGATCCACTAATACAAGCTTTGACAAAGAAGCAAAGGAAATTCAACGAAGAAATTACAGTCTTTTCGACAAATGGTATCGGAACAATTGGACGTTCTTATGTAAACGAACAAAAAATGTAGATATAGACCTTCTACTTTAAAAAAAATTTAAAATGAATCATTAGTATAAATGTAAAACTATAAAACTTCTAGAAGAAAATCCGTGTCACCTTGGGTTTGAAGATGAGGTTCCATTACAACACCAAAAGTGCTTAATTAAAAGGAAAACACTGATAAGTTGGATTTAATTAAAATTTAAAAGTTCTGCTCCACAAAAGATACTGTTAAGAGAATTACAAGAGAAACACCAGACTAAAAGAATATAGTCACAAAACATATACTTGATAAAGGCCTTCTCTCCAAAATATAAAAAGAGCACTTGGGCTAGGGGTACAACTTAGTGGTTGAGTATTTGTCTAGCATGTGTGAGGCTCTGAGTTCAGTCCCCAGCACTGAAATAAAATCCACTTGAAATTCAATAGTAAGACAATAAGCAACCCAAGTTGAAAATGCACAAAATATATGCACAGACTCTTCACCAAGGAAGATTTTCAGGTAGATAGAAAACAAGCATTTGAAAAGATGCTCAAAATCACACAGCATTAAGGAATTACAAATTAAAGCAATAATGAGATACCACTATATACCTATTATAATGGCTAAAATTATGGAGCGAGGACACCTGACAATACCAAATACTGTCAAGGATGCAAAGCAACAGGAACATTCACTCTTCAATGGTAAAAGTCAGACTGGCATGGCCACTTTGAGTGACACTTTGGCAGTTTCTGACAAAGCTAAACACAAACTTATATAGGATCCATCATTGCACTCCTAAGTATTTACCCAGAGAGTTGAAAACTTAAAACCTGCACACAAAGTCTACACACAAATGTTTATTGCAGCTTTTCTAAAAATTGCCAAAAACTGGGAGTAGCCAAGATGTCCTTTAATAGGTGAACAGATAAGCAAACTACATTCTATACAATGGGATATCTTTCAGTGATAACAAGAAATAAGCTCTGCATGAAAAGATGTTAAGGATATTTAAATGCATATTGCTAAGTGAAAGAAAGCTAGTCTGGGGCTGGGGCTGGGGTCCATGGTAGAGCACTCGCGCAGCATGTGTAAAGCCTGGGTCCTATCACCAGCACACCGAAAAATAAAAAGAAAAATGAAAGAGAAGCTAGTTTGAAAATACTACACACTGTATGATTCCGATGATATGACACTCTGGAAAGGAACGACTACAGAAATATTTTAAAATGACAGTAGCTTTCAGGGACTCTGGGTAAACAGGTGAAGCGTGGGGGATTTTAGGGCAGTGGATACATTCTCCATGTAACTGCATGCCATATGATGGACATATGGCATGCATTTACAAATACAAAATTGTACATACACTTTAGTTCATAATGCCTCTATTTCAGCTCGTTAATTTTAACGCATGTACCACACTGATGCATGAAGTTAATAATAGGTGAAAGTGTCAGTGGGAAAGCTATATAGGAACACTGTACTATCTGCCCAGTTTTTCTGTAAATCTAAAACTGTACTAAATATAGTCAGTAATGTTAAAGAAAAAAGTTGGTTTCTTAAAAGAATTGTTTCTCTCTTGCTCATACTTCATGTCCATATCATGTTGGCTACTTTATCCTCATTTGGAGTTAGTGTGATTGATGGAAACCACTCTATTTGAATATCACCAGTCACTATGAAGGAAAGAGTATAGAAAAACCACACGATGGCCCTCAAAGAAGACATACCAGAGGAGGTTCAAGGTTTCAACTCACTTTTCATTAAAGAGCAGGTCATCCAGCTTCATCTAACTTGAAAGGAGTGAGAATAATATTTTATCATATGCCACAAAAAAGGAAAAATCAGAATGCCAGTCATCAGTCTGAATGACTATCACTCTCTGCTTCTTGGCCCAACATCATCCTAAAGATACACACACACACATGCACACACGCACGCACATACACACACACACACACACACACACACACACACACACACACACATAGTGGGTGGGGAAAGGAAACTTTCATGCTACCATGCAGTAAAACATGGCTGCTGCTCAGAGACAGAGGCTTTGTGAGAGCCCCCTAATCCTTACTAGTGACATTGCCATGCCTCAAGCAAGCTCCACCTGCTTAATTGCTTCTTCACTCTAAAATCCCTCCTGAAAAATCCAGCTCTTTTATGAAATTCCCCCTTGGCTTCATACCCTCGGTATCAATTTACAAGAGGGAAAAAGTCCAAAGAGTAACAGAAGGAAGGCTGGGGAAAGTATGTTTCAAAAACACCTTTATAGGTAAGAAGATCAAGGACCTCAGTACCAGCTTTCACTCCACTGAGTATTGCTCAGCACGCTGCTTGACCTGTCTCTTCACCCACCACCACAAAAGCAGATGGCAGGCTACAAAAGGACACATTAGTTGTAAAGAATTATAAAGTCACATTCTGTTGATGGTGGCCAAAAATGCCTTAAGCATTCTAAAGCCAAAATAAGTAGAAGAAAGGTATTACCAAGGACTACTTGATTTGCATGTGACAAAAATTTAACTCAGGGACTGGGGATTTAGCTCAGTGGTTAAAGTGCTTGCCTACCAAGCACAAGGCCCTGAGTTCGATCCCCAGTACCAAAAAAATAAAAATAAAAATAAAAATTTAACTCAAAGAAGTTCAAGCACAAAGAGAATAAGCTGTTCTGCATAACCAAGAAGTCCAAAAGACAGCCATGTCTATATTTGGGAATTAATTTAAACAATATCATAAGACATTCTCTCTCTCTCTGTCTCTCTCTCTCTCTCTCTCTCTCTCTCTCTCACACACACACACACACACACATACACACACACTTTGTTTTACTTACAAAATTGGCTTGATGATTTAAATCTACCCCAACTATCAAGAAGTTCACTTTTTCAGGAAGTGATGGGGACAGAAACACAGAGACAGAGAGAGAAAACACCTCAAGCTATCAGTTTCAGCAAGTGCCAGAAGGATGTTGAGGATGCTAAGTGATGGTGTCACATGACCACCCTTGAACTAATTGCCCTGGTCTCTGTAGTTTGGTCCTACTGGACTGACAGAGAATAGGCTTCTGTTTCCAGAGGAAAGAAGAGGAATAGAGCCTACCAGTGGAGCCCGCCCCAGGAGAGGAAGAAAATCTGATAAGCACACACATTCAGCAACCCTTCTATCCTCAGGCTGCCCCCTTCTTGGACATGGATTATAGTTCCAGGTTTGTTTAAAATTGAAATAGACATAATCAGTCTTCCAGAGCTGCACCCCTGCTGGCCTCCTGCTTGAAGAGAAGACTAAACTGAAGACATTCGTCTTCTCCAGAAGCTGAAGACACTCCAGCCTCTCCTTCCTTATTCAGACACCCCGTTTGTAATATGCCTACCCACCCTTTGTCCTACTAGGAGTCCATGAGTGTCTTAGAGAAAGGTTGATCTCCGTTTTGCTTTGCATTCCAGCATGTGGCCAGGAACAGGCATTCAGCCAGTATTGGATAGACAGAATACGGAGCATCTAAGAAAGTAGAAGAGATGGTCTTGACTCCAGGATGTTTTTACTTTGCCTAAGATAATTACGATACCCCCTAGAATAACAAATAAAAGCAGCAACAAGAAAAAATTAGCTCTGTATGATTTAAATCAGGTAGTTATCAGAGGATGCCAAGTATAAAAGTAAACAAAGACAGGTTTCCACAGTTATGGGACACACTTAGAGACAGCTTTTGCTTCTTGTCATTTGCACACAAATTTTATTCAGTGTCAGTGATGTGATGCTCAAATAGAAGGGGCACAAGGTGGATGCAGAGAACAGCTTGGATTGGAAGGGCCCATGGTACTTTGATTCGTGCAGGGCTTTAATCCTTGCCCCAGCCCAGAAAAGTCTACAACTCCCCCATCCCTGGCCACCAACGTCCCACTCATCTCAACCATCCTCCATCTGGGAATACAGAATTTCTCCATTTGTACAGCGTCAGAGTCCCTCCCACTCTTCCTTCTCTGACATATGCAGACTACACATTAGCATGGTAATGTCTCGTGCCATTAGTGAGTAACGTGCTGAATAATTAGGCTATGAAAATCTAACGGTAGGGATTTTTGTTTTATTAGCAATTTTCCGTCCTATTGTGTTAATTTCATCTCATGTCAGCCAGCTCTCTAAGTAAACAATGATCACAGGCAGACATCATTTCCCAGCACATTGTGCTGCCTGGGTGACTTAACAGACCAGAAAATGGCTTAAGTTGCCTTTTGTCTTGCAGTCTTTGCCTTCTGTTGATGTGACAATATATCTAGTCCCTGGTTTCTTATGACCGTGGGATATTCATTTCCTCTTTGTTTGTGCCTTTCTCTCCCTGTCTGTTCTCAATCTATCTCCACATCCTTCATCCCCATCCTTGTTTTTCTTGTCATGTTCTCTCGTATATTTTCTGTCTACATATAGAGATATTCCATTGCTCCAAACCTTCATCATATAAAATAATTTTCACATTCATCTTTGCATTCCCTGGCCCCTGTTCATTTTTACACACACACTCACACACACATTTTCTCTTTTCTGCTCACTGAGATGCCTGACTGACAGATGATTAATATTGGACCCAATCTTGTTGGAAAGTTTAATGGTTTTTCTGTGATATCCCCACAGTCATCAACATCTACAAGTTTCTCCTAGAGCTGAGAAAAAGTTCTGTCACTTACTACATTGTTGTCCACATTATAAAAGCAGCTGCCAAGTCTGTGAGAAAGACGATGGAGAAAGATACCAACAGCTTTTACTTGGATTATCATGTGGGACAGATATGGTTGGGAAGGGGGGAAGGGGATATTTCATTGATGGTCCTTCTTCTGTTCTTTCTCTCAGGCTCCAGGAGAATATAAATCTGAATTCTTCCAAGGCAGTGTACCACTTATTGGCTCTATTTAAATATCCAGGCAAGAGAACTAGAGTAACAAGGTAATATCTCCTTGAAAAAAAGGATATGGCTAAATGCTAATAATTCAGGCACACAATCTATGTATCTATACAAGATCAATAACATGGCAGGCTGCTGTCTATGGCAGCAGTTTAAGACAAGTCTATACAATCTATAGTTTTCATAATTAATCCACAAAATACAACATAATTACTCCTCCCTGCTGCCACCACTAAGGAGCATAAATATTGTCCCTTTGATTCCACCCACCGTTACCACTCATCACTCAGTCGCATTTCTCCACCCCTCCTCTGCAATGCCTAAGGCATACATAGCTATTTGTTGGGGGGGTTGTGGTGTTTTATTTTTGTAAATCAGCGGCTTAATCAATGAGATTTTAACCTTACAAAAGCTACCTTGGCTCTGACGAAAAAGAGAGACGCAGGGAAGAGTACAAGAAACTTCTGAAAAGCACTAAGATTCCAAAGAGTCTGAGATTTCTGCAAATATCACGTACCCAGAACTATTCAGCGGGACGTTTCAAAGAAATGAAGAATAACTTTCGTGACTTGAAACAAATGTTGATTCGACAGTAGACTAGGAATAGGCAACAATTAAACGCTGTGAAATAAGCTACATATATACTTGCATTTGAAAAGAAAAGTAGTTAATCTAGTTTGTTGAAGTCAAGGGTGATTTAAAGTAGATTTTAGACATTCCTCAATCCATTCAGAACAGCCAGGTTCTGGCCTCAAAGCATGAAGGTAGGAATGCAAATGGCTTAGGAGCACAGAAAAGGCAGATCTGCTAATGTGAATGGTAATCACTGTTTGGCAGTAGGAGGCTGATGGACACTTTTAGCTTCCATTCTGGCAAACCCACCAAGCCAGCATCCCCCCAGTGCTGGATCACTGAGCCCATTATGCTTCATTCACCATAGACCAATCTCAGAATCAGAAATGTGCTGGCCGAACTCACTTCTGCCACACCTTCCTCTTTGCTCTGGTCACAAGCTCATGCCAATGTCCTGCACCAGGCACACAAGCGGCCCCCTTGCTGACTGCTGCACTAGCAAAAATCACCCACCACCGCAGACTTCTCCCTACGTGCCGAACATCAGCATTCAGCACCACGGCCAGCGCCTGCAGGAGCAGGAGGGAGAAAGCCACAGAAGGGGCTTCTAGGAAAATAAAATCCTCCAGGTTGTCAGCCACAAGGCTCCTATTTTTGATCTTGTTTCTGATGCTTCTTCCCCGTGGGCCCACTCAGGGTCACTGTGCCTGGGTGTTCATAAAGATCAACTGTGTTGCAGTAACATAGTCACTGATTAACTGGTAGAGGAAGAAAAGGGAAAGCACCTCCCTCCATAGCTCCCTCTCCCTCTCTAAGAAACTGACTGCATTTGACAAATACTGCAAACTCCTTCCCACATCCTAGAGCAGAACCTGCAGTCAAGCTCTCTGGGCTCAGATCCACCATATAATAGTAGTACATATGCAAAACAGTGCTACCTATCTCTTTGGCTTTGTTGTTATTATTGTTACTGTTACTACTTTATCTGACCATGCTGGCCACCTTGCTGTTGCTTGAACAGACTTCTGCCTCACAGACTCAAATAGCACCAGGCATTTCCTAGGCTCAGAAGCCTGCTCCCTAAGCAATCAAGTGGCTTCCTTCTCACTACCTGCGAACTGCCAGCTCTCTCTGATCATACCGTGACACCTCCCTCTTCCCTACTTCCTACCTACTACTCCCACTTTACTTTTCTTCCTAAAATTTATCACAGCCCAAATGCTAAATATTATTTTTGTATTTTCATCTTCTTTTTCCCCTCTGAGAATATAAGAAGTTCCATGAGGGAATGAATTGTTTTGTTCATTTGTATTGCTTGTGCTGTGGATCAGTACCAGGCACAAAGTAGGTTCTCAAAGGTACGAACTGAATACAGCATTACTACAACTATTATCAAAATTATTATTTGGGGATGATTTTCTCTATTTTATATGGGAGCAAACAGAGGCATAGGAAAATGCAGCCCACTTATGAAATGCAAACCTGTAGGAGAAAATAAAATAATGAATTGAGAGCCAACTCTTTAATCTATTTCATTAGAACAACCCATAATGCATGTGATGTTAAAGACACAATCTAAGAAAGACTCAGCACTTTGAGAGTGTCAGTGGGTAACAGTTTGTCTCCTCCTCCACTCATCCCCAGAGCTCTGGAAGACTGCTGACAGCTCTCTTAGACTGCCTAGAAGGCACATATAGACTCTTACAGGGCTTTCCGTGTGCAGACCCTTGACATGGAGACTTGGCCCAAGTGAGGCAGGTTCTGAACTGAGAAGGCAATGTCACTAGTGTTCTGATATGTCGAATTCCTCTCAGCCCCTCCCACAGCAGCAGGCACTGTCTCCACAAACCACCTGCCGATGAGCCTCATGCTACCCTTCTGCCCTCCTGAAGAGGGATGATGGATGTGAGGACCATACTCATTCCTCAGCAGTGCGTTATTGCGTCAGGGTTATTATGACAGGGTGGGGTCATTCTGATCCTCCTGAAAAGGAATGCCCTTTCAAAGTGGCCAGCCTAACCTGTGGACGTTAAGTCCTTGTCTTGGGACCAGGATACACGGGATACTTCCTCATGGGCAGAAAAGCCTGAGCCTGGGATAAAATCATACAAAGGCCACCCTCACCATAACTATGCTAGTGAAAAACATATTGACTGAGGCACAGGACACCCCAAATTTGAGCTGGTAAAGCATACCTAAGCAGTTACATCTTCCAAACACTGAGCCTCAGAGAGGAAATCAGAACACTCAGAACAAGGCAGATTAGGAATAAACAAGAGCTAGGAAACTCTGGTTCTGTAACAGGAGAGTCTTTAAATCCAGCCTCAATTCAGTAAACATGGGTCCTGAGAGGGGCAGAAATGTAGAGTTACAAACCAGATCACTACAGTGATGACAGAGTGGAAGGAGAGGCCAGGTCACCCTGGGAAGCCAGTAATGACCACTCTCACGTCTTATCATGTACATCACCTTCATCTTTCTTGCCTTCTATTCCACTATATAGAGACGCACAGATGCACAGAGACTCATGCATGGAAGGAATATCAAGGCATCCAGCTCAGGCCTCATCCAATACAGCTGTCTGTCTTTCTACTAAGTGTGATGTCTGCCCAGGGTCATCCAAATAAAGTATGGCCTGTTAGCACAACTGAACAGCAGGAAGGGTATCTACCCATATTCCAGGCACAGTAGAAGCCACACTGAGGACTAGTCTATCCAAAGTTTGATACCTAACTTGCTGATAAGTTGCCTCCATTCCCCCAAGGGGGACTAAAAAGACTATGGGACATCCAGCCTACTTGAGAGAACCCTGGAGACATGCTGTGTTCCACTGGAAGATTTTGATATCCTTTAACCTTGCTTTTAAATTTTGTTCCCTAAAAGGTACTAACAATGGAGTAACTTCTGATTTTAGCTCATCATTTTTTTTTTTTTGAGACAGTTACGTTATACAGTTCAGGTTGACCCTAAATTCACTAGGTAGCCCAGGCTGGCCTAAAACTTGCAGCAATCCTCCTGTCTCAGCCTCCAAAGTGCTCGGATTATAGTTATGCACCACTATGCCTGGCTTATAAGCTCATCATTTCTAGCCATGATCACGAACCATGTTGTCACAGAAAAGTCAGTGCTCACGGGCTTGCATAGGAGCCCAAGGGGTCACAGATTAAAGCCCCAGTCTCCCTTCAACCATCCCTGCATCACTGCAGCAGCACCCGATGTCCAAGTCACATGCCCTCTGGGCGGAACCCACACCTAAGGCAGGGCCATGCCTGTCCAAGTCCATTGCTGAAGCCCTTACAATGTCTCAGGGGAGACAACGCACAAGAGCCCTAGAGGCAAGACTTGGCTGTCAGGCTCAGCAAACGGAGTAGAAACCGTAGCTATACACTGACTTCCCGCATGGGACACCCATGAAAGCATGGGCCTCCGTAGTTGCTTTGTGACCCTCACAAACGAAGTCAATGAGCATGGCCATCACTTTAGCAGCCACCTCGGAGGACAGCCGTCTGTTGAACATGGCTTTCTTATCCACCTTTTCCTACAGCATGCTAAACAGTTCTAGGGACAGCGGCATCTGAGTTCCTCAGAAGAGGCGTAAATTTAAGATCCGCTAAAAAATTTCAATGAAGGAGCAATGGCTTGGGACTGAGACTTGCCTTATCCATTAATAGGTATGCTCTCCCTGGCCTCTGTATCCAAAACTGAAGGGGAGGCGGGGGGTGCCAACTCCCAGCATGGCCGTGACAATAAATGAAATCACGCATTTTCTGCCATCAGAGGTCCCAGAAGAAGTATAATATGCATGCCAGGTGGTGTTATTAATGGCATACTCAGGTGTTTTCTGAAGTTTGCAATTAGCATGAAAAGGTAATGTTTAACTATTTCATCTTCTCAAAACTTCCCCAAGCAGAGTGTTCTGGCATTAAAGAAATGACCTGCCGTTCTCATCTCTCACCATTTGCATTGGCTTACTGATGACAGGAGATACTGCAAAGAGAGTTAGTTCCAAGAATATTAATTGACTTCCTTATTTGGTGGTGCTCATTTGCTGCCTCACCTCTCTCTCTCTCTCTCTCCCTATATATATATATATGTACATATACATATATATATCTCCTTTGTTGAGCTGATACCCACAACAACTTCTCAAAAGCTGATGCCCCAACATCCACACAGCAACAGGCTACTGCAGCCTCAACAGTCACAGAAGCAGCAACAGCAAGTAGAGCATCGAGAGCTTTCCTTCTCTCCCTCTCAGGAAGCAGCAGGAGCTGTGCCAAGTGCTGGCGAGGGGACTGGCTGCTCCAAAATACCCGCTCTTCTCCAGGAGCCTGGCACCGGGCACAAGATTTGCCATGAGTACACACACCAAACAGGGTGGCATCCAGCTGGCACCAGGAGCTATAGCCTCAGCACTGCTGGGAGGAGCTGAAGAAGGAAGGCAGGACCAGAGCCAGGTTCTGGCTGGAACAGACACAGAGTGGGGGATCGCAGAGCCATAAGGCAGCACTATGGAGTTGGACACAATCTCGAGCAAGAAAATCCATCTGTCCTTGAGACTCAGTGAGGGAGAATTCTTTCCTGAAGGTCACAGGGGGATGAAAAGGAAAAGGAATCTTCCCCAAGGACTTAGGCTTTATGTCAGAACTGGAAAAAGAGACAACCCATAAACTATCACAAGATGTCAAAGCCAACAGATTATCTCAGCCCTCTGGCGCTACCAACCTGAGGTACTCTGGACAAAGCACAAAAGTAGTCTTCAATGTCCTCATGGAACACACTATTTGGATAGTGCATTAAGATTGGGGAAGGCCTTCTAAAGATGCTTTAAGCCTCGATAGCCTTACCAAGGATTGTGGACCCTGCTCCCACTACAATACCTCCTATCAGGGCAAGCCCCTACGGCACATCCTTGCGCACGGGATGTGCCCTAACCCGGTCTGGCCAGGACCCCCACTCTGCCTTCTCCCAGCAGACACTGTTACGATGCACGAGAACTGGTCCCCCAGAGCAAGGAACAGGAAGAGAAAAGGAAAAAGGGGTCCCCGGCAGGCAAGGCGTGACAGTGAGAGCTCTGGAACCCAGGCACAGAGCTGGCTCCCACCTGCGAGCCATGTCGTCTGGTCACGTTACTTAACCCTAGTGCCTCAATTTCCCCATCCAGAAAACAGCAACTGTAATAGCAGCACCTTTGCCCCGGTCAGGCCCGCGGCTTAGGTGCAGGAGCACGGTGCCGGGTCCTAGTGACTATTCAGCAGAACAGCCTCCCCATTGCCCCGTGGCGGAATCAGACTTTAAGAAAAGAAGGCAGGAGAGGCAAGAGTCTCTGCTTCCCGCCCTCCTCCTTCGCAGCTCCCGGGGGTCCCCGCGACACCTGTGGGGGTGGGAGCCAAGCCTTCCCGGGCTCCGCCTCCCCGCCGCAGCTCCTTGCTCCAGCCGGGATCTCCCTCCTGAGCGCGCCGCACCTGTATTTGTTAATCAAGCCGCCGAGGACTCGGTAATTGCCCAGCAGAAAACACGGGTGCAGATGTTAGAGAGCGCCGGGGCAAAAGCACTAAATGAGATTCTTGTTTTCCAAACAGAGCCCGAGATTTAATTACAGCCTTTCCAAGTGCTTATTAAAAACCCTTATTTTTTTTCCTTATTGTTTTCCTGCATGGCGCATATTGAATCAGCCGCTGCTGTTGTCTTGTTTTGGGAGCGTTCATAAAAAGAACCGATGTGGAAAATTGCAAACACAGACTGTACCCAAACAATATCTTCTCCCTTTGCTTTTCCCCTCTCCTTTCTTCCTGCCGAATGACAACATCCGCGAATGTAGTCAGCGCACATCCGGGCTCTTTCCCAACAGCCCGACGGGGTCCTTTTCGCAGTCAGAAACCACCCCTCCATCAGCTGGGACCGAGCTTGAGGGCCAGGGCGCAGGAACACGGGGGAAACGGGAGGGGACAGATGCACGCCAGGTCTGGAACCAGGGACAATCACACCCAACAGGACCTAAGCAGAGTGGCCACGACCCTCCCATGGCAGGTGGGGAGCCCACCACTGACATAAACACCCCCCCCAACACACACACACACACACACACACACACACACACACACAATTCTCTCTCCCAGTAAGGAGGATTGAACCCAGGGCCTCGCACGTTAGCCAAGTGCTCTACCCGTAAGCTGCACCCCCAGCCTGATATTATTTTATTTTGAGACACAACCTCACTAAGTTGCCCGAGCTGGCCTGAAACTTGCTGCAATCCTCTTGCCTCACCTTCCCAAGTAGCTAGGAGTAGAGGTGTGTGCCACTACTCCAAGTAAGCAGCTTCTCTTGATGCTTCTGGCTTTATCTGCAAAGATCTGCAGGTTCCTTTTAGGCCCATAAAGTTCCTCCTTCGAAAAAGGGATGGGTCTCCCCATTCCTTCTTGACTGGAACTTTCCATACTGATAACTGTCTGTGCTACAGAGAATGAGAGGGTGCAACACCACTCCCAGGGGACCAGGGCTGGGGTCACAGCCAGACTGGGTGTCACCCAGGTACACAGTGTTGAATTGACTACTTACCTCTGGCTGATGCTACCTATTGGAAAAACAATCCTGTTTCCCAGGCCTCTCAAAGAAAATTTCCAGGCTTCAAGTCCTGAGGACACACAAGGCAGAGATTAGAGCCCTCTGGATCTCCTCTGGTCTCCTCCAGAACCATCACCACGAACTGTCCTCGCTACCTTCTTGGGTTTCTCGTACTTGCTGCCACCACTGCCACTTGGCTATGGAACCAGTTTTCCAAGGAGAGGCAGCAGTGTCCCAGACCAGGCTATCTTCCCTCCCTGCTCTCCACAGGCAGGAATGGCAGGAACAGGTGCCAATGAGTGCCATTTTGAGGAGGGATGCAGTCCCGGGGAGGGTTTGAAACTCTCCTCCTCTCGGTCTCTGTTGTGATCCAGCAGCAGCCTCCCACATCCATTCTTCTTAGTATCTCAAAATGCCCTTGTGGAGAAAGATGGGGAGCAGGGGGTGGATGGGCTGGCTCCTGTGGGAACCCTACTGAACTCACATCCTGCCCTCCTCTGCTCAGGTCCCTCCCTGGTGCGGAGGGACCATCTGTGCCTGGATAGGGGGTCCAGGACCTTGGCCGTATGACCGCAGAAGAGATCTCGTTTCCCTTGAACTTCCCTTTTCTCTATCCTTCAAATTCTATCTTTCAAAATTACATGAGAATGGGAGTTGAGGGTAAGGGGAATCCTGGGAAAACAAAGCAATCAGAAGATTCCTTCATGACTCTCCCAGCCCCATACAGAGTGGACAGTAGAAGTGGAATCCAAAAGACACAAACCTTCACTGTGCCAGAATGCAGGGTGCCTCACTCTTCTGGCCCAGAGGTCATGTACAAAGGGTAGAGAAAGAATGGCAAAACTGATTTTTAAAAATTGGGAAAGCTGGTATTTCTGGTGAAAATCCCCACATCTCGTGTCCTGGCAGAATCATGGAACTCAGCAGCAAAATGGCTGTGTGAAATGCTCAGACCCATTCCCCATTTCCATGTCGCCCTTCTATCCCCGCAGCTCAAAGCTAAAGCAGTATTTCCTGGCCTTTCTTGGGGGATCTGTCCATTCGATGCCATCACATGGAGTCTGGGGACTGGAACCCAGCAGACACCCTCTCTCTGTGGAGGCATAGTCAGCCCCTCGGTCACACCATCAGTGTCACCGGTGGCTGGATTCCAGGGTCCCTGGTTTAGTCACAGGCTTCAAGGGCGTGAGGCAGCTTGATGGCGTCAGCCACAGCAGTTTTCTGGCCTGGGGCTCTTTGATTCCTTTCTTCTGGCTTTTTCAGTGACTTTATAAAGATCTGTTTTGCGGTATAAAATTCCTTTCTGCCTGAAATTTCTAGAGTGGTTTCTGTTTCCTGCCCTGAACCCTGACTGATACAGGGTCTCTATGGGTCTTTGCACCCATTTTGCAGATGAAGCTCAGAGAGGAGAAGTGGCTTTTCCAAGGGCCCAAAGCAACTTAGAAGGCAGAGCTGGGACCAGAGTCAACTCCCATCCCTGTAACCCAGAGCTCTTCAGCAGCAGAGTGGAAAGAATCTGATCCCTTTAATTCCCCTTTCTGCTCTCCTCTAAGCCCTCAGCAGGTGTGGATGTGTTCCTGTGCATGTGCATGTGTGTGTGTGAACACAGCCATACATGTGGCCTGGTGCTCACTAATGCCATGCATCTCAGTATTGAAGGGTTTTGTCCCGGGCACCCCCAGAAGTCCAAGTGGCTGAGCTGCACCTTTGTGGCGGGGCTCTATTGAAGATCTCTCAGGGAGCAAGCTTTCATTTCATGGACGATTTGAAGTCTCCAGTCAGAGGAAACTGATGTCTTGCCAGGCATTTTCCCACATGAGAGATGGTCAGAACTCACCATGAAAGCAGATAAAGACAATGTCAGCTTGGCAGCTTGGAACTACACATAAAAAAGCTGAACTGATGAGCAAAGACGCTGACGATGATGCACAGAAAATCCCGGTCTCCCGGGGGAAGCTGTTAACGGCCTGTCACCTAGGCCCTGGGGAGCGTGCCACCCGCCAGAGAAGATGCACAGACCCACTTTACATCAGCCAGCTGCCAGAGCTCTGGACCTGGGCTTCCCAGCTGGGCTCCACGTGGGCCTTACAGAGTTTGTGTAGGCCTTTGGCTTGAGCAGAGCTTCTTTCTGAAAATGGCAAGTTCAGCCTGCAGGGAAAGGGAGCCGGCCATCAGATCAGCAAGCAGTGGAAGGGTGTGTGGCACGGGAAGGGGATGAAAGAAGCAGCTGATGCTGTTTCGGGAGGTTCCTTATCATTACAACACCTTCCCCCCTTCGGGTCTCCTTTTCTGAATCTAACAGGTATTGCTCTCTAAGAATTAACCTGGCCTATTCAGGGCAGATTCTCAGCTCTCCCCATTCCCAGGGCCAGGGAAGACCACCCCTCAGGCCAACAGGGCTTCCATTTCATCCCTCCCCATCCTCTCCCTGTACCCCAGAGCTTGGTGAGCTCTAAAGTCATTGGAAAGCCAGTCTACAGACCAGGCCTGTCCGTGGGCAAGCACTGGTAAGACTTCAACAAAATGAAAAAATAAAAATCAGGATAACACAGGTTGTTTGTGTGTCTGTATGGGTGTTATGCTGTGTGTGGTGGTGGCGGCATGGTGTGGCATGTGTGGGTGTCATTTATTCTGAATTATTTCCTTAGTGTGAATAGTCTCTTTTTCTTATATAACCTGATAATAATAGTCATGTTGCTATTTTAAGGTAGAGAAAGAATAGTTTCTTTTCCTTTTCTTTTTTAACCTTCTTACCTGACAAAAGAAAGTCCCTCATATTAGCTTGGGTGTTTGTGTTTGTTTGTCTTCTGCTTCTGGGAATTGAACCCATCACATTCACACTAAACTACATCCCCAGCCATTTTGTTTGAGACAGGGTCTCATTAAGTTGCCCAGGCTAGGTCCAAATTTGCCATCCTCATGCCTCAGCCTCCTAGAGTGCTAGAATTACAGGCATGCACCACGACACCAGCTTGTTTGTTTTTATTTTCCTAGTCTGTGCAGTGCAGGCCTACACCTCTGCCTCTCCCACATGCAGGATAGATGTCCAAGGCCAGGCAGTTTCCTCTTTCTTCTCCCCTCCAGGTGCCACTTTCAGTTAGTTCCCTTTAACATACCACCGAGGAGCTAGAAGAGGGAGGCAAAGGCCCGGGCTACCTGATGACCCTATTACCTTCCCTGATTATCTCAGGTGTCTGACACCCCTCACTCCTGGGGAGTTGGAGCTTCACCTTCCTGTCGCCCCATGCCATCTCCTTCCAGACTTACCAACAGCTGTGACCCCATCCCACTGAGAATCATGTCAGGCTTTGCCCCAGAACAGCTTCAAATTATTTGCATGCACTCTTGGAATAGTGTAAAATAAGCATTGCATCTCACAACCAAGCTGGATCTGTCTTTGGAAAAGGCTCCCAACTCTGAGTAAGGCACACACTGACCTAGCAGAAATAACACACTCTTCATCATTTTTATGGTCAGTCTATCCACAGGGGCCCTGTCCCTGCAAGCCGCGCCCTCCCTACCCAGGCACCCAGGCTATAAGAATAGGAGAACCTTTGGAAGGGTCCCTGCCACCCTCGCCCTGCAGCCGACCACCCCACAAGCTGCAGTCACCCAGTACATTCTTTTGTGATTCCCCAGGGGATGAATTTGGCTGGTATACCTCTTGACCCCATTTTTTCTTTCGAATATGTTTTAACTTATACAATGTGCGCTATTATCATTGCCATTTTATAAATAGAAAACTAAGATGAAGAGAAGCTAGGTAGCTCACCAAAGTCACAGGAAATAGCTGGAGAAGCTGGGATTGGAGCCCAGAAGTCTGGCTTGAGAGTTTGCGCCTTACTTTCCTTTGTTACCTCGATGCTTGGCACACGTGCTTCCTGGGACCCAGAATCTGGGACAGAAGCAAGATCCAGGAAAGAGATCAAGGGTGTATTTCCTGCCACACTATATACAGGCCCTGCCAAGGGACCGCTGAGATTCCCGAGTATGTGAAATGAAAGTTGTTCGCCTGCTCCAGGAAGCAGGTGGTAGGCCCCTATTCGTTCAAACCCCTCCCGCAGTCAACAAGAGCTCCAGAGGGACCAGGAAATCCTCCAAGGGCAGCTTAAGGCAGAAGCAGACCTTCCTCACTGTCAAGGTCACCTTCCCAGACCCACCTCCCACCTTTGCTCACTCTCCAGGGCACCCCCAGATGTCCCTGAGGCCAACAGGATTGAGAGGACTACATGACAGCCAGCGGCCCATAGCAAGCCTCCAGCCTCCAGGCAAATTAGAAAACAGTGCCCTGAAAATGGCACAAAGCCCTGTGGCTGCACCAGCTGGTCAGAGAAATGAAGTTTGTGCTTCAGCTGCCTCTGATCCCCAAACCTTCAGTAAATAGCTATACACTGACTCAGAGGAAGGCCACCCTGAGTGATCTGCATGAGTTCATGCTACTCTTTCCTCAGTTTGTCAAAGGAGGATAACATAGCAGTCACCTCATTTGGTGGCCATGATGAGCTATTATGTTCAAAATAGAAAATAATACGGCTGGGCACAGTGGTGCCAGCTACTTAGGAGGTTGAGGCAGGAGGGTCATGAGTTCAAGGCCTGCCTGGGCAACTTAGCAAGACTCTGAAGAAAGAAAGGAGAAAAAAGAAAGAAAGAGGGTGGGGGAGGGATGGAGGGAGGGAAAGAAGGCATGAAGGGGAAGGAAGGAGGGAGGAGAGAAAATATAAAGTGCAGACACATGGCAAACACAGTCGGTGACATCCAGGATCAGCATTAGATGTCAGTTCCTCACCCTTCTTTTCTATTCTTTAGCTACCTCAAGGAGGAAACAAGGAAGGAGGCAGGCAAGGGGATAGAGTGGGGTCAGCAGGGGTCAGAAGATGTTTAGGGGTTCCCGCCACTATCTGTTCTATTTCCATGTCGGGGACCATTGTTGTAGAGCCTTCCCACCAGAATGTCACCAGAGCTGTAGGAATTCTAGGCTTCCCTGGGACTCACCTGCACAGGGCACTCCTGGAACAGGGAGCCACAGGGACACTCAGGCTGGTGTGAGGGAGAGGTTGGGTGGAGAGGGTCCCTGCCCTCTGTCCCACGATAGATGGGATAAAACGCCCTCACAGAGCCAAGAGCCCATGTGTCACAGGACATGATCAGTGGGCAGCACCAGAGGTCTCTCATAAACCCCAGCCTCCCAGGACATTCTGGATCCTGGTCTCAGTAACATCAGCCTATGACCTCCCTAATGCCCACCCCACAGAATTTCAGTGCCCTCTGTCCCCTTGGATCCCAGGCCCCAAACAGCAAGTTTCACAGCGCGGGCAGGGCCCTGTCCCACGCACCATAACCTTTTCGGTTACCATAGTTACCACAGCCCACTGGCTGCCACCAGGCCAGAACCCAGCCCTGCCTCCCCAGGGCTGCCCACCCCCGTGCCTCACCCCCAGGGAGACCTTGCTAGGCACACAGGAACAACCCCCTTTCCCTCAGCTCCAGCCAGTCACCAAACCCTGTGTTCATTCATAGCATTTTTGTCTCTATCACCTCCAATCTGCCAGGACAAAGCTTGGTTGCCATGGCAACTTCCATCCTAGTCATCTATGTGCCTTGACCCTAGAGCTAAGGGGCCGGGGTCTGTGCTCATAAATCTGTGGGGTGGAGAAGCACCAACCAGACAGGTGGACTTGCTGGACAGCAAGTTGCCATCTTGGGTGCTGGGGCACCTGCCTATCGGGGACAGAGCTGCTCTCTCTGCAGTACACAGTAGGAGGAAGCAAATGAGAAGCAGGAAATTTCTCAAGTCAGCCTGCTTTCTTCTGGTGCCGTCTGCCACTGGCTCAGCCCAGGCCATCAACTTCTCCTTTCGAAACTCAGCCAGTGCCAGACAGAACCAGAGAATGCTGATACAGCCTCCCTGTGGTCTCCCTGACTCGGACACAGTCCCCACAGTCTATCTCCACCCACCGCCAGGAATCGTTCTGTGATTGAGAAACAGACTGTATCGGCCCCTGCTGGATATTCACCAGGGACTCCCTGGTGTCCTCAAGTCCTTTCCTGGGCTTTCTTTAGTGTCACCTACACATCATCCCTGACCCTCGAACCCTGCCCTCTCTCTATGAGCCCATCCTCCTGAGCGTCCCATAATTCCCCAATTGTACCAGATATTCTCTCTGCTCTGGGTATTTGCATCTGCTGTTCTCCCTGCCTAGGTAACTCGTCCTCTTTGTTTAGCTAACTCCTGCTCAGCTTCCAAAGCTCAGCTTGCTACCACTTGCTCCAGAAAGCCTTCCCTGAGAGCCCCACCCACAAGGCAGGAGTATCTAAGGCTCTTCCATGGCCCTTCCCCTCTTCAGGTGGCATCACACGTAGAGTGAGTACCCATGGACCGGGCTGTCTTCCCACCCACTGTAAACCCTTGAAGGCAGGACAACTGTCTTGTTTACCTCTGTGTCCCCCACTCTAAGCTAAGGAATCACTATGTGAATGAACAAATGAGAAGATGAGAAAGGAATCTGCACTTATGACTGCCCATATATCATTTCATCACAGGAAGTTAATGTAACAGTTGGGTGAATGGTACTTCTCCAATTGCCTCAGCTTACAGAATCACAGCTAAGGCCTCGAAGCTGGAAACGACAATGAGAAAGAGCTCCTTACATTCACAAGGAGCTGCCAGAAACATATGAGAAGGCTCCACCTCAACTCTAATAAGAACCCTATCCCCAGCCTGGTTTATATAAATGGAAGACAGGGCGAAGTCAAGATCATTTTAAGGTCTGGGCAGGGGTGATGGTGGTCATACTATGGACTTTCCCTGCCTTCCCGTGGGGATGGGAAGAAGATGATGGCCCAAAGCTGAGTCAGGCAAATGCCATACCAGCAGAAAGGTTTACAGAAGCCAGAGCACCTGCAGAAGGCCTCATCTGGTCACACCAGGAGATCTCTGTGCATGCCTCAGGCTCACCCCATCTCCCTGCTTTTCGACGCACCCCTGGCAGGACAGCAGGGAGCAAACTGCTAAGCGTCAATAAAGAGCCCTCACTGAGAGTCACCACAGCAGCCTGCTCTGGGTGGTCAAACCGGGCTGCCCCAAGGGGGATGGGAGGTATTGGACGGGATGGGAGAGCGTGAGTTCTGGCTTGGGCCAGACCAGACTGCCTTTTAGTTCCTCAAAGAAGCCAAAGAGCCAGGGCTCTGTCTGAGATGTCACCAGGGGATGGTGAGGGAAACCCACCCTGATTCCTTTGTATTCCTTTCCATCCCGACTGTTCAATAAACCAATTCCACCAGGAAAGAAGGATTTGGGATTTTTCTGGGTCTAGAGGAACAAAAGAGTTGGGGAGCCCACCCACCAAAAAGTTCTTCCCAAGGTCTGGAGATGAGCATACAGGCTTCTTTCAAGTCTATCCCTCTCCCTCTTCCTCTCCTTCTCTCTCTCCCCCATCACTCCCCTCCCATCTAAATACTATTTCAATGATACAGTATTAAACAGCTGGATGGAAGTTCAGCATCCACCTGCTGAGTCTACTTCCAAAAGACTGGAGAAGAAGATCCAAATGAGTACTACATTGGGCCAGAATGTTTTCCTCCATTAGTTATTAAAATGTGTGCTTTGCCATCCTGAAACCACAGCAGAAACTCAAAATCAAACCTAGTCTGACTTAGCCAGCACACATGGTACCCCCAGGCCACTCAGCTTTGGACGAGACCACAGCGCACAGCTCTGAATCATGAAATCATATTTCTGCCCAGCCAGAAAGCCCCAGAAGCCTCCACAGCAAACCCAATCCAAGAGGAAAATGTGATTCCATTTTGGTTCTTAAAATGATCTGTTTTCTATATCCCCAGCTACTCAGAAGGCTAAGGCAGGAAGACTGAAAGTTTGAATCCAACTTGGGCAACTTAGGTACTGTCTCAGGATAAAATTTTAAAAGGGATGGGGATATAGCTCTGTGGTAGAGCACTTGCCTGGCATGTGCAAGGCCCTGGGTTCAGTGTTGAAAAACAAATCTGTTTTCCTCTCTCCCCACTTTCCCTGGCCTACAGCGCCTTCATTCTAAATATTTATGATGTCATGATTCATTAACATTCCTGCCAGGACATCTTTAATAAATATGCTGGGGTGGAGCCTCTGCTTGAATATTAAATTTATAAGACATAGAATCCTGCTAATTAAGTTGAATTTCATTCTATGCATTAGATTAGAAGAGGCAGAGTGGGAAAGGGAGGGCAGGGACGTGCTACAGAGCTTGGCCCTGGTTAAACTCTAGCAGCTGCATCCTCTGGTCCTCCAGACATTCAGTCTGACAGCATCTCTGGGACCCTAGCCAGGTGCCAGGCTGGATAGAGAAAGGACTGCCTTCTTCCGGGCTTGTCCCCACTCCCTCCACCACCTGCATCCCAGGCAGAGAGGTGAGATCCCAGAAGCTAGAGTAATCCAGGAGCCTAGCTTTGCAACCCCCAGCCCTGGGCCAAGTCACCTGTGCCAGAGCCACTCCTGGACAGGTATTCACAGTGTTTCTTCGCACCCATGCCCTTTGAGTTTCTGTAGTGCTGGGTCACAGTATTTTATGATGACGCTCATCCAAAGTTTGTCACTGATTTAAAGCCTTCTTCCTGGCCTGTTAAATGTCCACTTAAGAAATGCCTTTGCCCTTTGTACGCCCTTTCAGTCGCCTGTGTCACCTACTCTCCTAAGGAAGATCACATACTGTGTCACCACACTTATTTACCCACCCACTATTTTCTGGGTCCCTATTACTTTCCAGTCATCTTTCCAATCTGCAAAGAACACCAGAGTGACATAGCTGTGGGCTCATAGTTCAAGTTGTCCACAGGCTACTTCCGGGATGGAGTAGATGCTGAGCTGTTACTCCAGGCCTGGGGATTACAGGCCTCCTTCCCCTAACTGAGGGCTGGTGGAGGAGTGACAGACATGGCTGACTGATGTCCTGGAGAGGAGACTGGGAAGACCCAGCTAGTGCCCAGTAGCCAAAGTCCTTGCTAGGTGGATGCAAGCAATTTCTCACCGCAGTCAGAGTTTCTTGACTGCATGGAAGATGTAAAAAGAGGAGCTATGACCCTTGCCCACAGACGGCCTCCATTCTTCTTACCCAGAGAATGATGTTAAGTATGAGGTGTAATCGAAAAATATGGTAAATGTTTAAATTTTGAATTTATTACAATTTATCTCTCTCAAAATACTCTCCCTTACCTCAACCCACTTATCCCATCATTCTTACCACTTTTTGAAGCAGTTCTCAAAGTCCTCTTTCACATCCTTAGTTATACTGTCATGGATGCTTCAATGTCCTAAATTGATTCAAAACATTTACCATTCATGATCATTTTGACTTTGGAGGAGAGCCAGAAATTGCACAGTGACAGATCGGTGAATAAGGTGGATGAGAGCACATGGTGATGTTTTCACAAACCTACCTTTTCACTGGATGGCACACAGCAGCAGCATTCACTATAATTTTTATCACACCTGGTAAAGGCACTCAGAACAGAAGATTTTTAGAACTGCTTCAAAAAATGGCAAAAACGATGGGATAAGTGTGTTCAAAGCAAGAGGGAGTATTTTGAGGGGGATTAATGACAATGTATCTTTTACTGTAATAAATTAATTTTAACTTAAACATTCACCATATATTTTGATCACACTTTGCAAAATAGGATGGAGTAAATATTCATACTCGTGGGTACCAGGCACCCCCTACTATTTGCAGGGCCCAGAGCAAGAGTGCAAACCAGAATACAAATAAAGGCCCCAGGCCAAGAGACACCCTTTACTTGTCCCTTCCCTGTCTTTTCCACACCCTGAGAGTCTTTGTGCACACCTATGGGAAGACACACCAGTCCACACATCCAACACCCTCCCCAAACCCTCCACACAGTGGTCCCCTGTGAGCTGCTGGGTATCACACAGGGGATACACTTTAGTTGGTTGGCAAATTCTGGTGTCTTAGGCCCATGGAATGTAGTCTAGAAATAAGACTACTCTATGGAAAGAGTCATGGCACCAAGAGGGCTGGAGAGCAGGGCCCTGGCTGTCTGACTCTAAGGGCAGTGCTGATGGGGGCAACAAGTGTTGAAGGAATTTGGAGCAAAGGCTCAAGAGGAGGGAGGAGGCTTCCAAGTGGAAGAATTGAGTGAAGTAGTCGGATAGTCAGGACCTACCTGGAGAGAAAAAGGGCACGCAGACATTCATACCAATGGAAAGAACTTAGCCAGATGACACAATCTGTCCTGGGAATGAGCTTATATCCTACACAAGGGCACATCCCGGTCAGAGCAGTGGGGCAAAGAGGACAAAAGCAGGAAACTTCTTCTGTCCTGTGCTGGAGGAGACACTCTGACCTGGTCAAGAGAAGGCCTTGTCAACCTGTGCCCTCCTGGGACTGTGGGAGGCTTGGGGCTGATCTGTGGGCAATCAGTGGGATTGCTTGTTTGGGCTTTCATGGTAATGTTAGCATCAACAGCCCCTGGCTCCTTCCGTGAAAGAGAGAAGCAGAAAGGTACCCTGAATCCCAAATGGAGAAAGAGATCAAAAGAAAGGTGGGGCATTTAGGAGACAGATAAAGGGTGACTAGCTGCTTCTGCTGAGTGAGACTCAGCCAGTGCAGGCCAATGGGGAAATTAGCACCCTCTGGGGATGGGGCTGAGTATGTGCAGGAAGATCTCAGCTTGGATGGAAGTTGATGAAACCTAACGAAAATGCTGGTTTCCCAATGCAGCAGGAAAGCAGGTCTGTCTAGTCTAGGACCAGCTGGCTATGAGAAGCTACATCCATGCTCATGAAGCTGCAGCTTTTCCATACAAGACACGAGAAGATGGATGCATCTTGCCCCACACCTGTAATACCCACCTGGAGGCAGACTGGATGAAAAGTGGACTCAGAAGTACAATCATAGCAATACTTTATAAACAAGACTGAAAGAACCCGGAAGGAAACACACCCACATGTTTACCGTGGTTGTGTCTAAGTTATGGAATTGTGAATGATTTTTAATTTTCTATTTAAACGTGTGTGTATCCTCACCATCAGGGCTTGCCCTTAATTACTTGAGCATTCTTAAGAGTCTGCAGGCTTTTGATGTATTTGAAGTGACCAGTCTGAAAGCACATTATCAATAGCTTCCTAAGAGATAGTAAGGAGAGGGAGACAGCAGCCTGAAACCACAGACAGAAGCTCCAGACAGACCCGCTGGACACAGAAAGCTGGTGGGTAGACCAGAGATCAGCGGTCAGTGCCCTTGGAGTTATGCTCAGCGCTCTGTTTCTGGGGATTTCAGGTAGAAATAACACCAAAAAAGGAAATCTTTGCCAAGACTGAGAAGGAGGCAAGGAAGCCAAGAATGCAAAGCATCAATCTTAAATTCTGCTTGACAAGATGACCTTCTGTCTAGGAAGGGGCTCTTGATATTTTGGGGGCCAGGGAGGTTGCAGAACGAAAGGGGCATGAGCGGAGAAGAGGGCTGCATGCAGACAAAGTGATTATCCCTGGGAACCGGTGGAGCAAAGTGGGAAGGCCTGAGGCACAGCCGAGCCTCCCACAAGTTCACACGTCAGGAATGAGCTCATCTGAGTCTGACTTCATCGGGGATCTGCCAAAGACACCCAGACCCCTGCCACTTCCTGTGGCTCTGTATCCATTATGTCTCCTGATGTTCTCTGGAATTGGATTTTGGATCCTGAACTAGAAAGGACAAGGATAATGAATTACAACACTTCTGCCCTTCAACACGCACAGAATCACAACAAGAAAGAGAGAGCTCCTAGAAGCTAACTCTGATCACCAGAGTTCCCTCCTGTCAGAGTCACATCACAGGGACATGTAAGCTGCCACCTTCAAAAGGGCTCCTGGCTCCTCTTGGCAGCACCTCCCTCATCTTCCAGTTCTCTAAAAGCAGCTTCAAGACATAGCTGTGTGGAGGCAGGGTGGAGGCTCAGGGGTAAAGTCAGAATTCCCTCTCGTCACCCACACCAGCAGGGCCATGGGCTGACCTGACCTGGATTAGTGACACGCAGGTGCACAAGCTTGCAAGAACCCCCTCATCATCAGAGGTCACCTGGGTAATGTAAGTCTTTGCACACAAACACTCAACAGATTTTTATGAAGTAGCTAGTGCTGGGCTACCAAACAGACATGGCCACTGTCCTTGCCAGGTCTCCATTCTCAGTGGGAGACAGAAAAAATTATAAGGACAAAAGGAAATGAAATCTTACCTCCCCACACTATTAAGTTGAGTTTATCCCAGAGCTCAGTCCTTAGACCTATTCTCTTCTCTTCTTTCCTCTTTTGTCTATACCAACTGACAACTCTCACATGTACAGCAGTAGCCTGAATATCTTCTCTGAATTCACACTTATATCCAAATATCTGTTCAATATCTCCATTTGGATATCTATAGGTCTGTGTACATTTTACTCACCTTTCTGTCTTTGTGACAAAATACCAGAGATAATCAACTTATCCTCCTTAGGAAAGTCTTATTATGGCGCACAGATTCAAAAATTTCTGTCCATGGTCAGTTGGCCAGCTGCTTTTGGGCCTGTGGTAAGTCAGTATACCATGGTGGGAGCACATGGCAGAGGAAACTGCTCATCCCAGACAACCAGGAAGTGAACAAGAAGAGGAAGGGTCTGGGATCTCAGCATTCCCTCTGAGGGCACACACTTAATTTCCACAAGTTCCCATCCTGTAAAGCTTCCACCACTACTGGGGACCAAACCTTTAACATATGGGCCTTTTGAGGGCCCAAAATCTAACATATATACATTTATATATGTACAAATACAAAATGCAATATATACACTTAAGTCATATTTGGGACCTGGAGAAAAAAAATATATATATATAAAATATAAATATAATTTAACATATAACATATTCAAAACTGAACTCCTAATCTTCCCCTCCCCAACCCTAAATTTGCTCCCACATAAATGCCCCGTCTCAGTTAACGGCAACACAAACCTTCCTGTTGCCCAGATTGAAAGCCCTGAAGTTGACTTTGACTACTTTCTTTTTCTCATATCCAAATCCAATCAGTGAAGAAATCTCATGAATTCTACCTATGGAAACCAGCCACTTGTTTCCACTTCACCACCAGGACTCTGACCAAACACACACACACACACACACACACACACACACACACTTCACGCTTCTGTCACCTAGGCTACTGGTGATGGCCTCACCAACGGTCTCTCTGCATCCAGTCTGCCCCTACAGTCAGTTTTCAGTTGAGCAGCCAGACGGATTCTAGACAGTGGATGCTGCATCTCAGGAATTGCCCCAGCACAGACTCACTTGCAGGCAGCCAGGCAAACTGGGAGAGTTGGAGACCTAACACTAAATCCATCCAAAAGGGCAGAAATGGGCCCTGGAGAAAGTGCTCCTGGTCTAGGGCTTCCTGTCCCCAGAGAAGCTCTGTATCTTGAGGACAAAGATCTCCAGCAGAAGTGAGGGCGAGCAGATGGGATGCTTGAAAGGAAAGATGGTCCAGCAATGGGCACTTGCTAGGGGGATGCTTGCTAGGGGGATACAGGGAAGAGAACAGGGCCGCCTGGCCACTCTCCTTGAGGAATGCTCAGATCTCTTGTTCTCAATTTGCCCCAATCCCAAAGGGAACCCAAGACTCACCTCTCCTCTCTTTCCCAAGGATCAATGATCCAAACTGAGACCACAGACACAATTGGGCTGAGGTGATGAAAAAGATGTGATGCAGGTAACCCAGAAGACTGACACCTGAAGCTCACGGCCACCTCTTGGAGATGAAAGGGTCAGGGCCACTAGGCCTTTCCTTTTTTTTTTTTTTTTTTAGTGCTGGGGATCGAACTTGGGACCTTGCACTTGCTAGGCAAGCACTCCACACTTGAGCTAAATCCCCAACCCTGATTTCTTTTAGACTCATACTTGTGATCCTCCTGCATTGGCCTTGCTCAGTGCTAGCATTATAGGTGTACAACACCATGCCCAGTTCATGTGCATCATTTTGTCTCTCAGCCTTCCAAGAGGGTTGTGTCATAAAATCTCCCAATCTCTTTCACCTTCTCCCATTTCCTAAGAAAACTAAATAAGAAGCAGGGTGGGGCCAAGAGAAAAGAGGCCATCTCGATACCAGTAACAATACTGCATATTTGTGAGTTATATAACCGATATATATCTCCCCACAGAATCTAGCAGGGAGAACATAGATTGGCTAGCTCCTCTCTGGAGTTACAGCTAATGTTTGCAGTGGAAGGCATGACATGTGTTGGCCTGCTTAACTATCTAATTAGAAAACTAGACAATGGGGACCAGGTCTGCAGTCTCTTATTGTCTGAGAATTGATGTGCAACCATTTGCACTGGTTTAAATACACCTTTGAAGCCCCAGAGCAAATATGCAAGCAGGATAAATCACAGCCCCCAGGAATCTGCCTGAGTTAGAAGGGGCCCACTCATACGCACTCCCTATACCATGCAGAGCAAACTCTGTCTCATTTGGTCCTACTGAACTCTAAGGTCCACCTCCTCTTCTGCCCCCTTCCCAGCCTGCTGCCTTCACTTGATGCTTCTTGGACTCCCTGGAGCTGCAGCATGCGGTCAACACATCTCATCCAGAAGCTGTCTAAAAATATCTTTATATTGTGCACATCCCAGAGAGGAAGGAGGTCCCTGAGTCTAGAGGCTACTGATTCTGTTTCCTCCTGAATCCCCTCCCAAGAGAGTTCCCCTTGCCTTGGGGATGTCCGCTTAACACCTGCCTTGGTTGGCAACTCACCAGTCAGGCCTGGTAAACCCTCATATGGGAAGCCTTAGGCTGAAGCCACACTCTGCCTGATAGGGATGGAAACCCCACAGAATGGGGCTGCAGGAGGGAGGAAGTTACAAAGGTTTCCAATACCCAAGGCCTATCCCCCAGCGATGCATTACTTCTGGGAAGGCACACATCTAAAAATAGCTGTCATTATTTGCCCAGAGCAATGGTGCACCCATAGTACATATGTGTGTTTATACATGTGTGTTCGTGCGTGTAGGAACGCTAATGGGTAAAGGCGGGTGGGCATTACTTTCAACCTTCTTTAATGTAATCATACTGCACTGAGAGGTATCCAACTTGCAATTATGGAATCAAAGTGTCTACATGTAGTCTTGACCCAGGACAGAAGTCATCAAAATGGGAGGAAATAGCCATGCTAACTGCCTGATTTTTTATCCTGTGTGCCAACACTGAAAGATAGGAAAAAACAATATTTTCAAAATCAGAAGAAACCTTTTCTGGAAAAATAAGAGTACTCTAAACAGATATCTGCTTGAGAACAAACTTTGGTTGGCTGAGAAGCTTTATTTATTGTTGTTTAAAGGTGAGTACAGGCTTGAGAAAACAGCAATCCACGTGCCCTAGCCCCATTTATTTCTTTCTTTTTATCAATTTTTGGCACTTCATATCTATGCTTGAGAAGTGTACGTATGGCAAGACCCTTGTCTTTACTATCTTCAGTCTTCAAACATATTGGTCAAAACTTTTAAGTATTCAAACCATATCTCAGGGGGGCTGGGGATTTAGCTCAGTGATCAGAGTGCTTGCCTTGCAAGCATAAGGCCCTGAGTTCGATCCCTGGCACCAAAAAAAAAAAAAAAAAAAAAACCATATCTCAGACACATATGGCTTTTCCCTTTAAAATGAATGAATTAACTTCAATTTTCAGCAATGTGGCAGATAAGATAGCTAAAAATCCTCCAATTAACAAATACTTAGAAATGTCAGGTAAAATAAAACCAACATCCCCTAAATGCATGGCTAATCTCATAAGAAAGCAAGGAAAATCCCGAGGGGCCATACAGAAAAGAGGAAGCTGAGAAACAGGGTGGTGAGTGTGCTAGTACCATGACTGTTCTCAGAGCACTGACTGGTCTCTGATTGAAGAGAGAGAGAGCGAGATCTCAGGACGTAACTCAGCAGTCTGGAGTTTGCGTAGTATGTAAGGCCCAGGATTCGATCTCGAACATCACAAAATAATAATAATAATAATAATAATAATAATAATAATGAAGAAAAAGAAGAAGAAGAAAGGTTGTGTTTGAACAATCCAAGAGGAACAAGGGACAAAGACTTGGACCTGGATGAAATACAGAATCATACCTGAAATATCATGATCCTTGACATTTACGGTCCCCATGCAAGTACACAGACAAAAGTCTACCCACTGTCAAAGGGAAGTGGCACAGAAGCCCATCTAACTGGGCTGGGATCTGAGAGCCAAATACATATATCGAGAATTTTTTTAAACTGCAGAATTCATAGCCACAGGCCTGTCCCACATTATGCATGTTCTCTGATCCTCCCAAATAAGAAAGTCATGTGGAAAGGGCCTCTGCCACTAATGTCTTAAGCACATGACAGAAGCAAATGTAAACCGCCTCTGCAAGGAGGCACTTTCCCACACATGGCACAGAATCCCACAGATCCAGCTCCACCGAATCAACGCCGGCAGGCCCTGGTTACAAAACAGGAGAAAAGACAGAGCAAGCAGGATTCCTCAGAACAACAAACAACAGGATTTGACCCACAGGGTGTTTAATTAATAGAATAATTCAATATATACAGTAAAATCAAACATTTGAATTCATTTATAATATAAAAGAGCAGGTCAAAATAAGAAGCGAACAAAATAATGAAAAAGAATGACATAGAATTTCTCTGAAGAAATGTTATTAAATTTTAAAATTGAATGAAATCTGTTTGTAGTAAGTTTGCAAGACAGTTCGATAGAGCTCCTTCTAAAAGAAAAAAATGTTAGATAATTTTTTCAATTTACTTTAAAAACCTCAACGAGTTGACAACTAGGGAATTATCAAGTTACGATCTATATTATGGAAGAAATCAAGAGTGCTGGAGTTGAGGGTGTAGCTCAGAGCCCCTGGGTTCAACTATAACACCCCATACACACACACACACACACACACACACACACACACACACACTCTCACACACACATCTCGATTGTTACACTCACTCTGAGGGCATTTTACCAAAGTAAAAGAAATTTAACCTTGAATTTACTCAGCCTAACAAGACTTGGGAGATGAAAGACAAAGCCCAAAACCTTCCCAGCAAGGGGAGTCCAACAGAGGATCTCTTACAAATAAGTACTCACTTACAAATAAGCACCCATTAAAAAGTGTGCAGCTTATAGTAAAAACAAAACCAAGAAAGTCAGGTGTGGTGACACATACAATCCTAGGACTCTGGGAGACTGAGACAGGAGAATCACAAGTTTGAGCCCAGCCTGGGCAACACAGTGACTTACTATGACCGTGTTTCAAAATAAAAAATAAAAAATGGCTGAGAATGTGGCTCAGTAGGAATGCCTTGGGTTCAACCTCCGATACAAAAAAAAAAAAAAAGGCAAAGCACCAGGACTAGAAATAAGCAGAAACAGACTTGGAAAAGCATATGTTGAAATTATACTGTTAGGTTATAAAAATATCAATTATGCATTCTTTCATTAAGTCAAAAAGACAAATATGTTTATAAGTCTACAAGCAAAAGAAAACCATTTGCCAAATGACCAAGCAGATTTGAGAAAATCTAAATCAAAATTCTAGAATTAAATACTCATTAGAATTGAAACCTCAGTGGATTTAGACAATGTAAAGAGAGAATTCATCAATTAGAAGATACATTAGAAGAAAACAACCCACAGAAAAATGGGCTAGAGATATGAACAGTTTATCAAAAAAAGATATGGAAAGGCTTCAGGCTTCTGGAGGATATAATGTAGTTTAAAAAAGAATCACTTGTACTCTTACAATCAAAAATCACAAGCAATCTGAAACTGGCCCCTTTTTTTGAGCCCACCTGCAATCCCACAATCCCAGGAGTCAGCACCTCCTAGAAGAGGTGGGACATAAGCACTGGGGAGATACTGCCAGATGGATTAAAACTGCTAGGAATTTGACCGATGTATTAACTTGTCCTAAAGGCCAAGCAGGAACTAGTGTGAAAAATAAAAGCCCCAGGACCTGTAGACACAAGGGCTATGTACACACAGGAAATACTGGGAGCAAGAGAAAAATCCCAGAAGAGCCTCACTTGGGGTGCAGGCCTGGGGCAGGAGAGTTCTAAAGAGAGAATTCATACACAAAATACCCTCTAGGGCCACAGTGAAATAAAACTAGAACTAGGTAATAGACATTTAGAAAGTGTTAAATTAAACAACACACTTCTAAAATATCCATTGTTCAAAAAAGAATCTCAAGAAAATAGAAAATATTTAAGAGTTACATGAACAGTCAACATTTAGAATTACATGAAATTTCTAGAATACTGGGCTGAGGATGCAGTTCAGTAGTAGAGCTCTTATCCAGCATGCGTGAGGCCATAGGTTCAATCTCCAGCACTGAAGAAAAAATAAAAATAAAAACAAAAACAAAACAGAAACCCAAGAAAATGAGTACAGAAAAAACAATAGAGAAAAATCAGTGAAACAAAAAAATCATTCTTTAAAAAAATACAAGTGATAAATTTCTAGTTAGCCTGACCAAAGTAAAAAGAAATCACCACAGATTTTATAAGTATTAAACAACTAAAAAAAAAAAAAACTAGAGGGGCTCAAGATTAAGCTCACTGGTTAAGAGTGCTTGCCTCACAAGCTCAAGGCCCTGAGTTCAATCCCCAGCACCAAAAAAAAAAAAAAAAAAAAAAAAAAAAAAAAAAAAAACCTAGAAACAACTGTATTATAACCTGAATAGTCTTATTTTTTTTTTAAATGAATCATGTTTTCCCAGGCATGGTGGCGCACACCTGTAATCTCAGCTACTCAAGAGACTCGCAGAAAGACTGCAAGTTCAAGGCCACTCTGGGCAACATAATGAGACCCTCGTCTAAAAAAAATCAATAATTTTTTAATAAATAAGTAAAACCTTACAGAAGAGAAAACTCTAGGCCCAAATGGCTTCACAGGTAAATTTTGCCAAACATCAAAGAAGAAATAATACTACTTCCACACAAAATCTTCCAGAAGATGCAAAGAAAAGGGAACACTTTCCAACTCATTATATGAGGCCAACATTACCTGCATATCAAAACCAACAAAAATATTACCAAAAAAGGATACTACAAACCAAAATCCTTTATGAATAAATCTTCAAAATCTCTAAAAACTAACATGTCCAATCCAAAATTATCAAAAGTTTAATTCATCCTAACCAAATGAGTTTATCCCAGAAATGCAAGACTAATTCAACCACACAAAACTAGTCAATGTAACTCACCATACCGACAATTAGATCATCTCAATAGAAGCATACAGACCTTTGAAAAAATTCAGCATCCATTCATGATAAAACTAGGGTTGGGGATTTTAGCTCAGTGGTAGAACACTTACCTAGCAAGCACAAGGCCCTGAGTTTGATGCCCAGCACATTCCCACAAAAAAACCACCCATTTATGATAAAACATAAAAGTGCTCAGCAAATTAATAGTAAGGAAATTGCTCGAGCTAATAAATAGCATCACCAACACTCTATGACTAGCAGAATACTCAAGGGTGAAAGACATTACATCATATGTTAATGGTGAAATATGAAATGTTTTCCCATTTAGATTGGGAATAAAGCTCCCCACTCCTATATAACATCACACTAGAAGCTGTAAGCAGTTAAAAAAAAAAGAAATAAAAAGCATACAGTCTAGAGAGAAAGAAATTATCTCTCATTACTAACAATATGACTGTTTACAGAGAAAATCACAAAAAAACTACCATAAAACTAATAAAACTACTAGACTAATAGGTGGTTTATCAAGTTTGCAGTACACAAGGCCAGTATACAAAAGTCAATGTGTTGGGGTTGGGAATTTAGCTCAGTGGTAGAGTGCTAGCCTAGCAAACGCAAGGTCCTGAGTTCGAGCCCCAGCACTCCCCCTCAAAAATCAATCTATTCATATATACTACCAATGAAAACCAGAAATTGAATTTTTACAATGCCACTTAGAAGCATATCAAAACACCTGAAATAGTGGTATAAATCTTACAAAATATGGGCAAGATCTGTATGCTAAATACCACAAAATACACATGAAGAAAATGAACTAAATAAATAGATGATATATCATGTTGATAGATTAGAAGGCTCAATACTGGCAGCAAGGCAAAGGAAGTAGAAAGCAGAAACAAATCTGAAAAACAAGCACAAGGTTGGAATTTTCACATTAACCTGATTTCCATACATACCATAAAGTGTCTGGAGTCAAGTCAATATGGCATGAAAGAACAGTTAAATATATTGATCAATGGAACAGATAAAAAAAACCCAGACACAGACCTACACATATATGGTATAATAAGTTTGACAAAGAGAGAAAGGTAATTTAATGGAAAGAAAATGGTCTCTTCACCAAGTGATAGTGGAAAATTTGCTATCTGTAGGCAAAAAAAGAAACATAACCCATGTCTTTGCCATATACAAAAACTAACTCAAACTCAGTAACAGAAATAAATGTAAAAGCTCAAAGTATAAAGCTTCCAGAAGAAAAGATAGGAGAAAATCTTTATGACCTTAGGTTAGGGAACAATTTTTTAGCTACAACACCAAAAGCACAATACTTGAGAGAGAAATGATAAATCAGACTTTACGAAAAATTTTAACTTTTTATTCTACGAAAGACAGTATTAAGAGAGTGAAAATATAAGCCACATACTGGGAGAAAAGATTCATAAATCACTTACTTGATAAAAGGAGCTATATCTAGCATATATAAAGAACTCTCAAAACTCAGTAACCAAAGAACCCAATTTTTTTCAATGGACGAACTATTTAAACATATATTTCACCAAAGAAGATATGCACATGTCAGAAAAACACATGGTCAACAACATTAGTCATTGAGAAATGTAAACTAAGACCATGGTGACAAACCACTGGACATCTATTATAATTATAAAAAGACAAACAAAACCCTAACATAGACATTTGGGACAACAACTTGGCATTTTTTTATAAAGTTAAACATACTCTTACCCTATCAGGCATGATGGCACACACCTATAGTCCCAGCACTTGAGAGACTGAGGCAGGAGGATTGCCACAAGTTCAAGGTCAACCTGGACTACATAGTGAGTTTAAGCCCAGCCTGAACTATGTAGCAAGACTCTCCTTGTCTCAAAAAAACCAAAAAACAAACAAACAAAAAAATGCTCTTACCATACAACCCAGCAATGTCACCACTGCTAGGTATTTACTCAAATAAAACAAAAACTATGTTTAGGAGAAACTCTGCTTGTGAATATTTATAACAACTTTATTCATATCCAAAACCTAGCCAGGCATGGTGGCACACATCTATAGTCCCCAGCTCCCCAGAGAGGCTGAGCCTAGGCAACACAGGGAGACCCTATCACAAATAAAAAGGTAGGGAGGAAAAAGAAAATCCTAGAATGTGTCTAAATGTATTTCAACTAGGGACCAGATAAACAAGCTGAGACATATCCATACAATGACATACTGCTTGGTAATAAAAAGTGATACACACAACAATAGTAAATATGTTACATTAAGTAAAAGCAGAGAAATTCAAAGTACTACACAGGGGTTGGGGATTTAGCTCAGTGGTAGAGCACTTGCCTAGCGAGCACCGGGCCCTGAATTCGACCCCCAGCACCCACCCCTCAAAAACCTACATAATGTATTATTCTATTTATTGACATTTTCAAAAGCAAACTATAGGAAATGTATTAGTTTGATTTCTATTACTATAATAAAATACTTGAGGCAGAGTAACTTAAAAAGAAAATAGGTTTATTTAGCTCATAGTTTTGGAGGTGGGATAGCCAAACAACATGGATGGTGAGGACCCTGCAGGCTGCATCACATCATGGCAGATGGCATCACAGTGACAGCATGTGCAGGAGGGAAAGATCACACAATAAGATAGGAAGCCAGGGAGCAGGGAGGAGCCATTCTTGCACTCTTGTAACAATTTTTCTCACAAGAACTAACTGAGGTCCTATGAAAACTAACACCAAGCCCCTCCGAAGACACTGCTGACTCCCACCAAACCATGCATTTTTAGAAGTCCCAGCAGCTCTTAACCTTGCCACACTGGGCCCAGCTTTCGACACATGAACCCTTAAGGGACAAACCACATCCAAACCATAGAGGGGACAGAAAAGAATTGTGGTTTTCAGGGATTAAGGGTCGATCTGATTTCCGTAGGTTCAGGAGAAAATTTGAAGGGTGATGAGTTAACACTATATTTTGATTGTGGTAGTAGCTACACAACTGTTTGCATCTTTCAAAACTCAAAACCATCAACTGAAAAGAATGGGTTTTACTATATTACATTAATACCTTAATTTTTAAAATGGAAACAATGAAAATGCCATTAACCATTTGAAAAGATGTGTAGCTTTGCTCACACAAGAGAAATGTAAACGAAACTACCTGAGATACCACTTCTCACCCATCAGGTTGGCAACAGCCCTAAAATCTGACAAAACATCCTGCTGGAGAGGCTATAAAGAAACAGGCATTCTTGTGTGTTGCTGGTGAGAACCTAAACTACATACTCCTACAGAGGAAAATACATCAGAAATATATCACTAATGAATAAAATCATGTATTTATTTATTCTTTGACTCCAAAATTATTATTCTAGGCATCTCAAAATGACATGGGTAAAAATACAAAGAGACCTATATGCACAGTTCTATTCATTGTATCAAGCTTTATAATAGCAAAAGCCTAGAAGCCAGACAACTATCCAACAGCAGAGATCTGACTGAATAACCTATGGTACATTAACACATAGACTATTATGCAGCTGCGAAAAGGAATGGTCCTACTAGTGCGATCCAGGTGTCTTGCTAAGTGAAAAAGGTAAGGTAGCAAAAAACGGGGCTGATACATTAACATCCCAGCACTGGGATTGATGCCGGGGGCACTGAGCTACAGCACTAGCCATTTGTATTTTAAAATAGGGTCTCACTAAGTTACCTAGGCTGGCCTCAAACTTGATCCTCCTGCCTCCACCTCCCAAGTAACTGGGATCACAGGAGTGTACTACCACACCCAGCTTACAATTTTACTTATATTAAAAATAAATAACAGACAGATAAGACTTAAAAATACTTAAATTGTTTCCTGTAAGGGGAGAAAATACAAAGGAAACAGAAATAGAGTCGGGCTTTGTAGAATATGTGAACTATGTAAATATTTTACATAATTATAAGAAAATTGTAATTTCTAAATATTAAAAGCAGATATATCTACATATACAGATATAAAACTAATCTACCTAACTGATGCTATGTTCATTGGCAACATAAGACAAAGGAATTATCCAAGTAAATTAACTGAACAACCCTAATGGGAATAGATGGAACAAAAAAGAAAAAATAATAAAAACAAGAAAATCCTAAAATATATGCAAAAAAATCAAATGAGTGGAAGAATGGAGAAAGTTAAATAAAAGTCTGTAACCCCAAATTTGAATCGAAAATACCAGTATGTGTTCACGATACCATTTATCTTTTCCTTTAATTAGATATTTTCAAGCTTTCTCCACTAAAAGGGCTTATGAACCATGATTAATCCAAAAGCACCTCAGCTCTGGATTGTGATATTCAAACACTATTTCTCCTGAAGAGAAAGCAGGACTCCTGGAAGTAGGTGACTGCAGGTCAAGGCAGGGAATGTTATAACGTGGGCCAGACGTCCTATCATCAGAGCAAGAGAATAAGTCAAAAGGACTCAGGGCCCAACCTAAAGAGGATTATACTGGCCAAAATGTGGGGCAACTTATTACACGCTATGCCACAGGAAAATTTCTAGTAAATTCATATTTAGATAAGAAGGATTAGAGGATGAAAACCTTAGAAGCACAAAATTGAAGCCTCAACAAAATGGATAATTTCTAGCAGAATTTACACAAACCGACCCAAGAAACACAGAGTATACAAAAGATTAACAGTGTCAGTAGTGAAGTCATTCCAGGGAAGATGGTCCCTGAGCCAGACTGTCTCGCAAAACTATTCTACCACAACCATAAGAAATAATGTCAATCTTATTGACACTGTTTCAGGGTAGATAAAAAGGAACAAAATTCATCAAATCATGAGGCCTCCAAAATATCAGTTCCAAAATCAGACAAAGACAGTATGAGAAAGAAACATGAGCTAGTGCTTTACTTCCTCAAGGATAAGATGAGAAAGAAACAAGCCAACTTCATTGATACGAATGGATGTAAAACGTTAAATAAAATTTTAACAAACTGAATCAAATGTGTAAATTCAAAACATATCAAGTCCAAGTAAGATTTATCCCACAAGGGCAAGGAAAGTTCAATACCAGAATGTCTAATACAATAAGCCACATTAAAAGAGGAAGGTAAAAAAAATCCGACATAACCAGCTTAACGGTGACAGAAAAATCTTTTCCTTAAAAAAGCATTAGGGACTTATAAATCTATAAATAGATGAGACCTCATAAAACATCACACTTACAGCAAAATGGAAGTATTTATTTTTCAAATGAGAAACAAGGTGAGGATACCACTTTCCTTGCTTCTACTCAGTTTTTTCAAGAAGCATAATTTCCATATAGAATACCATATAGAATACCCATGACAATTTCTAATAATTAAAATTAATTAAAAGTGAGAAAAGTTTTATGAAAATAAAAAATTAGAAAATTTATCAGAGGTGGGAGATATGAAATTATTATGCAAAAAAGAATCATAATCCTATACATCAGCATCAAATAGGACAATTTTAAATGCACTTTACAATAGCAAATAGAATTATAAAGTATCTATAGCCAGGCATGGTGGCATATGCCTGTAGCTGAAGCACTCAGGAGGCTGAGGTAGGAGGATTAGTTTTGACCAGCCTAGGAAACATAGCAAAAACGAGAGAGAGAGAGAGAGATGGAGAGAGAGTGCAGGAGGAGAAGGAGGAGGAAGATGAGGGGAAGCAGGGAAGAAGAGGAGAGGGGAAGGAAGGAAGGAAGGAAGGAAGGAAGGAAGGAAGGAAGGAAGGAAGGAAAAATAAGGAATCTAACAAGTGGGCTACAAAGGCACTCACCTGCAATCCTAGCTATCCAGGAGGCTGAGGTGAGGGAATGACAAATTCAAGGCCAGCCTGAACAACTTAGTGAAACCTTGTCTCAAAAATAAAATAAACAGGGCTAAGAATATAGCTCATGGTAGAGTGTCCCTAAATTCAACCTCCAACACCACAAAAAAGAAAAAAGAACCTAACAGTAGATGTGCAAGCCCTTTATGGATAAATTATTAAATAATTCTTATGCCATTAAAGATGACCCAAAGAAATAGTAAAATAGTCAATGTTAAAGAATAGTAAGACTAAATATCAAAGATTAATTTTCCCTGATCAAAATATGATTTAGTGAAATTCCAGACAAAAGCCCAAAAGAATTTTTTCATATAAATTGTTCATTTCTATGAAACACAAAATGGCCAAGAGCAGTCAAGACATTTTGATAAAGAGGAATCAGGTGAGTTGGCTTCCCTTATCTGAAATCAACACTGTTAAATAAGGTTTAGTCATCAAGACAATGTGGTATTGGCATAGACAGGGAAAATCAGATTAATTAGAGAGAATCAAGAGTCCAAAAACAGAACCATCTACATAAAAACAACTGAATACATGGCAGAGGCAAATTATAGATCTTAGGAGTGAGGGTGTAATACTCAGTAAATTCTATTGGGGTGATTATCCATATGGACATATACAGTAATTATTTTGGTCCCTACCTCACATCATGTACAAAGTGTCAATTGCAAGTGGATTAAGACCTTTACTGAAAAGCAGAACTTTAAAACTTTTAGACATATTTAAAATATAAGAAAATAAAACAGGCAGGAATGAAATTTTGTAGCAAGACACAAAAACCATAAACTATAACAGGAAATACTAATAAATTCAACTAGGTTAAAATTAAATTTGGAGGCATCAAAGAGCACCACAAACATGATGAATAAATAAGTCATAATCTTAGGGAAGTTATTTTAAGACATATAAGCAATACAGAAATTGTATCTATATTACATAATGAACTTCTACAAAGAATAAGACAAGCTACCCAACAGAAAAGTTGGTAAGAATATGAAGAGAGCTGCATTAAAGAATATAACCAAGTGTTCAAAAAGAGCATGTTTCTTAAATGCTCAACCTCACCAGAAGATAGAGTGCAAATTTTAACCACAATATGATTCCCTTGCATGCCCACAAGATCAGCAACAATTTCGACACAACAGATCCTGGCAGCAGTGTGGCACAATAGTTCTTATGTGGTGTTGGGAAAGCTACTTCAAAGAGGAACTGGACATTATCTAGTAGTACCCAGGCTGCCTATAACCCATCACTCAGCAATTTCATCCCAAAATGCATCCCCTAAAAACTCTTCTACACATTGCCAAAGGGACATTAATAAAAAAAAAAAAAACTATTCTATCACTGGGTATAATAACGAACAACTGCAAATAACTTAAATGTCCATCAGAGAAACAGATAATTGTAGCAAACTGATTCAACAGACTACTACGCCACCAGGAAAATTATTATATTCAAGCTATATGCATCAATTCGACAAATCACAAAAACCATAATTTTGACTTTAAAAAGGCAAATTATAGGAGGCTAAGCACAGCTTGATAGCACCGTCCTATTTATATAGCTTTATGATATGCAAAATAATACTAGATATTCTTTAAGGAGACATATATTCATAGTGGGGGTATAGATAAGAGAATAATAAACACCAAATTCAAGATAATGGTGACTTCAAGGAAGTGGACAGAGCAGCGGGAATGTGGTAGAGGACAAGTGTACACAGGGAGCTTTGTAATCTTTTGCCTTACGGTAAAGGGCAGGCCCACAGTGTTATTTTGTATTCTGTAGCTTTTGGCTGAAATTGTTTTAACTTTTCTTTTTATTCTATTTTTAGATAATTACTGATTTGCAGGAAGTTACAAACACAAAGCAGAGAGGCCCCCTGTACCCTTCATCCAGTGGCTCCCAGGAATTCTGTGTTACATAACTATGAGCTAATACCAAAACAAGGATATTGACTTTGGTACAGGTGTGCAGTTCCATGTGTGTAAATTCCTGTAACCTCCACTGCAATCAAGATACAGAGCTACGCCACAACCACAAAAGTTTCCCTCATGCCCTCCCTTTAGACTCACACCTGCCTTCCCTTCTGTCATCATCCCTGACCCCCCACAACCACTAATTTGCTTTCCAATGCTCTACTTCGGTCAGTTTTTAGATGGTATATAAATATGATCGTGTAGTACATGATGTTTTAAGATTGTCTTTTTTCACTCCCAGTATCACCTCTGACTTCCACCCAGGGGTGCAGTTTTTTTGCATATGAATAGTTCCTTCGCATTTCTGAATGGTATATAGGTACCACACTTTGAACAGCCATTAGACTACTGTACAACATTTTGGTCGTTTCTGGTTTGGAACTGTTACAAACAAAGCCACTATATGCAATTATGCAGAGGGTTTGAGTGAATAAAATTTTGTTTCTATTTCTTTAGGATAAATGCCTAAGAGTAATTTTGCTAGGTTATATGCTAAGTGTAATTTTTAAGGAAATTAGCAAACCATTTTCCAGAGTGGCTGTGCCATTTTCTTTTCCCATAAGCAATATATGAGAGGTACAGTTATTCCACGTCCTCTACAATATTTGGTATCATTATTATTTTTATTATTCATATAATTTATTATTTTAGCTGTTCTGATGAGTGTGTCATGATATCTTGTCATAGTTTTAATTGCATTTCCTGACAACTAGTGACACTGAACATTTTCTCATGTGCTTACTTGCTATCGGTATATCCCCTCTAACAAAATGTCACTCTGTGTCTCCACCATAGTTTTGTACGTTTGCTTGTTTGGTTGGTTGTTTGTTTTCTTAATGTTGAGTCTGGAGATTTTTTTAGGTAGTCTAGATATGAGTTCCTTGTCAGACATGTGGCTTGCAAATATTTCCTCCTAATCTGTAGCTTGTCTTTTCATCCCCTTAACAACAGCATCTTATGGTGCAAAAGATTTTTAATTTAGCTGAAGTTCAATCTATAATTTTTTTCTCCACATTTTTTGGGGGTAGTACATTTTGTGTCATGTCTAAGAGCTTTTCTCTGGGTCCTATATTTTCTTCCAAGAGTTTTATAATTTATATTTAAATATATAATTTATTTTAGCTAATTTTTGTACAAAGTGTTAAGTTATAAGGTTAACAAGGTATTTTGGGGTTTGAGGGTTTGGGTTTTGGTTTTTATATTTGTTTATTTCTCCTATGACTATCCAGTCACTCCAGCACCATTTGTTGAAAAGACTATACTTCCTCCATTGAATTATTATTGTACTTTTTCCAAAAATCAATCAGCATACAGATTAGAAAGAAAGAAATTAAACTGTTCCTACCTTCAACAGATATAATCATCTATGCAGAAATTTCCAGGAAATCTACAACTAAAATGCCTACTACTAGTAAATGAGTTCAACAGGGTTACAGGATACAAGATCAACATGCCAAAATCAGTTATAATTCTACCTACTAGCAATGAACATATGGAAATCAAAAATAAATTATCCAAAAAAACTAACATGGACAGGATTTATATGCTGAAAACTACTAATGAAAAATTTCAAAGATCTAATTTAAGTGGGGGAGGCAGGCAGCATGCATGAATTGGAAGTCAACACAGTAAGATGGCCATTCTTCACAAATTGTTATATAAGTTTAATCAGTTACTACCAAGAGATCAGTGTATTACAATTTTTTTAATTTCTTTTTTTTTCAGGGGGGTGCTGGGGATCAAACTCAGGGTCTTGGGCTTACTAGGCAAGCACTCTACCGCTTGAGCTAAATCCCCAACCCCTAAATTTCTTAAATCAACCAGTTTTTACTGATTTCAACTGAAAGAAAGGGTGCCTGTGTGTGTGCGCATGTGTATGCATATGCCAGAATTAGGCCTTACTTCAATTCAGTGAAATACAGCCCACTGTTGTGCTTAGCTACTCATGGGATGAAAAGAGAGTGAAAAACCTCTTCCTCTCCATTAAATTCAGCTTCTATGAGACGCAAAATAGAATTACAAGAAATAAAAAGCTTGTGGATCACTGTACATCACAGCTATGTTGCTTTCTCTGCTTCCTTCCTCTGCCCTCTGCTGAGACCCACATGGGAGGTAAGTCCTCCCTCCCAGCTTCCTCTCCGCACAAAGCTCAGCACGGAGGACAGCCTTGATAAGGTCCAAGAACTGGCTCTGAATCTAATGACTCCATCACTTTCCTCTTGGCCTCTGTGAGGCTATGAGAGATCCATTACGTACTTGGGTCATTTGAGATCCTCACAGTTCTCTTTGCTGCCTCTTGCCAGCCAGGAGTGATTTTTTTTTCTTTTATCTCCTTCAAACAGTTGTTCTGTGCTTCCACACTCCCACTGGCACACGAGTGTCCTGGTCTCATTAATATTCACCACAGGTACCCTCGTGGGTGGCCTCTCCACCCACAGATGTGTCTAGGCTTCCATAAATATCAGCTCAGAGAAAAAGCAGATTAAAAATCAGTTGCAAGTCAACCAGGAAGGCACTGAGCTCTGAAGTGGAGCCCCAAGCCACCCGTCTGAGGGAGGATCTGGAGTGTTTTGACTGCGGGGCCACTCACAAGTTGGTGTGACAGAAGATCCTATGAGGAAGTCAAATTCCATTAACCAACGCCTGGGAATTTTGTTGGCTGATCGTCCAAATGTAACTCACAAGACTTCATTGTTCACATTTCAATCCAGAGGTCTTGAGGCTACGCACATACAGTCATGATTGGACCCGACCAGTTTCACTGCTAACTTCAAAGCAAGCTGAAACCCTCTCCAGTTGTTCACATGACACTCATGGCCAAAGCACTGGCTGCTGGCAGTGGTGGATATGATGAGTTCCCACACAGAAGTCAATGAGTATTTACTACCCTCTGATTGACAGGTACTGTACTTTACACTGACAGATAAAAAGTCAAACAAGTCATGGTATCTGTGCTCAAGATCATACAATCTAATGGCAGGGGAGAAGAGCCACCCAATAAGAAATAACTGAGGATGTCTTTAATAGTGCAGGTAGCTTAGGAAGGGAGCGATCAGAATAAATAAAAACGTCAAGGAAGACTTCACGGCCAGGGAAGACTTTTACTGGATCAGTCTTCCAAGACGGCTGGTGACTGGATGGATAGAGTGAACAGAAGCTGTTTGGAGCAGGAGGAACTTATCAGCCCCACAAAGAGAGGGGACAGTCCCACTAGACGCTGTGGCTACTTTCAGAGCTACTTTGGGTTCCCCTCATGGTGAGTAAGAAATGCACAGAAATAGCCTGCTGGCTGGTCCAGATGGAACCTTCCTCATCGGTTCTCTCTGGAACTTCAGAAGACCAATTACCGACCCCTCATAACATCACAGTTGGTAGGGGAAACACAGATTGGCGTGTAAGAACAAATCAAGTTCATTGCTTACGCAATCTCACGAAAGTTACTCTCCTTCTCTGAGTTCCAATCTCTTTGTGTGCCAAATGGCACTTAAATGGTACCAAGTTCATAAGACATACTTCATTAAAAAGTAACTCTGTGCCATTGTCACATATGGTCAGCATTCATGTAGCTTCGTCCACATGGTCACTCGTTTCTTACTCCTTCCTGCATTCTTGTGCATCTATCTGGGATACTTCTTCTCTCTGAAGAATGTTTTTAGTACTTTGTCTAAAATAGGTCTGCTAGTAAAAATTTGTCTTGTTTGCCCCACAAAAATACTATATTTCACCTTCCCTTCTGGAGGATATATTCAATAGACAGAATTTCGGGTTGGTGATTGCTCTCTTTTAGCCCTCAAAAGATACTGTCATTAGCTTCCAACTTTCCTGACGAGAAGTCAGCTGTTGACCTTCTGCTCTTTGTCGTAATTCAGTAGTGTGTCTCCCGTTTGGGTACTTCTAATATTTTTCTCTTTATCTTTCATTTCTGGCTATTTTACTGTAATGAGCTTAGGCATATAGTTTTTATTTATTCTTGTTGAAATTCATGGTGCTTCATATTTCTCATCACTTTTGCAAAATTCTTGGTCATTATTTCTTCAGATGGTGTTTTACTCTATTGTCTCTCTCCTCTTCTGGAACTCCCATCGCACATATGTTAGACCTTTTCACCACATTCCTTCCTGTTTCTTATACTCTTTTCTAAATTGTACATTATTTTCCTTTAGTGTAGGTATTTTCTTTAAGCATATCAAATCTGCTATTGAACTCATGTTGTATTGTATTTTTCACTTCTATAATTTTCCTTTTTTGTTGTTCAGGTATAGTTTCTGATTCTCTGTTAAAATCCTCTCCCTCACTGTCTAATTTCCTGAATGTTAATTATTTATTTTAAAGTCCATTTCAGGTGGGCATGGTGGCATGCACCTGTAATCCCAACACTCAGAAAGCTGAGGCAGGATTGCTGTGAGTTCAAGGCCAGCCTGAACTACATAATAAGACCCTATCTCAAAAAAATAAAAAAAATAAAAAGTCCATTTCAGATCATTCTAAGACCTTTATCTGTTATGGGTCTATTTCTACAATGATTTTGGTCTTACGGTCATCTCTGAAGATGACTCACATACCTGAAACACAATGACAGTACAATTATTTTCCAAACTAGGTCCTTAACCCTGCCCATTCCCTGAATTTAATCATCTTAATCTTTTTCCCTACCTAGTCATCCTTTTGTAGAATTCTAACAAATTAATATCATGATTCTTTTAATGTAGAATTATGGTTCTGTACTTACTTCCTCATTGCATCCAAAACACCATTCAAGAACCATGTCAATCAGCCTCAATCTTTCTCTCACACATACTTCCTCCTGTACTTCTGACAATCCAGCCAAGATGAACTAGCCATCACCACTTGTTGCCCTGTATTTAATCAATTCTTGCCCTGTTTCTCTACCCTAGTGCACATTTTGGACTAATTTGCATGTACAGAATGTCATTTCTCTTGTATCCGCCTACTGAAACCCCGGCCTCTAAATCCTGGATTAAATGACAACACCCAGATTAAACCCTGAATCTTCTGAGTCTGTGCTAATCCCACTTTCCTCACTCCCAGAGCCTTTGATCTGCATGTTATTTGTGTCCAGGTCCTATTTCCACCAGCAGGTAATTGCAGGTGGCTGTGGGCAGCCCTGTTTCTGCCCTTGCAGGACCCCTTCTTCATATTTCCATTGGGAAACCCCTTCCCCTCACTCAGACTAGGTGCTTCTAGAAGAACTCCCATTCCCGGCTCCAGGACTAGGGCTTGGGTCAGGGTTGGGCCAACAGAACCTCTGAGCCTCAACCATGAAGTTGTTCTAGAATTGGGGGTAGGGGGTGGTGAGCAGGAAGGGTGTGGTATTATGCATTATCTCTACCTAGACCCAGCAAAGGTTCCCATGTCTCTTAAAGAAGATGCCTAGAATGCTCTGTATAGACCTGGCCCCCAACCCCAGCGGCCTCTTTGAACTTTTGCTGGTATTCTTCTCCTTACCTACTCATTTCAGCCACACTGGCCACTTTGATAATCCCATCATAATGTCTCTGTTCTATGTTCTGGGGCCACCCTTTCCTCAGACCTCCGCTGAACTAACTCTAAATACAGTGGAAGGGGGCACTCTATGAAAATCTCACCTGCTGAGAAAGTCTCATTCTAAACACCCTATTGGATGCTGGCAGCCCACAGTACTCTAATGTACTCCTAATGCCCTGCACTCCACTCCTTTTTCCAAATCACTTCTTTCTTTCTGATGTACTGTATAATTTGTTTATTCATACATTTACTTATATATAATCTGCATGTATACACACACACACACACACACACACACACACACACACACACACTAAAATATAAGCTCCCAAAGGCAAGGATGTGTGTCCCCTTCGTTCACTGATGTCTCTCAGACCCTAAAGGAGTCTGACTCAGATCAGGCCTGCAGATATCGCCACTGGCAACTACACTGCCTTGGAATCGCCCGTTTCCTATAAGCAGGATCCCTGCATCCTATCCTTCAAGTAATCGAAAAATATGGATACTATCAAGCCCTAGCACCACAAATATAGATGGATGGATAGATAGATAGACAGATAGATACATAGATGGACAGATAGATATTTAACTAGGATGAGTGTTCTGTGAAGTTCCAATTTTGGGGCTACTGTGGGCCTGGCTCATGTCTGCTCTTGTGGGCAGGGACACTCGCATGCCCTGCAGTTCCCCTGCCTTCTCCTCCCTGGAAAAGAAATTCTATTAACCAGGGAAAGAAATCAAGTCAAGGAAACATGAACTTCCATTGGACCTCGAGAAATTGAGATACAGCAGAATAGAAACTCTAGGTAAAATAAATCTGCAGAAATGCAATAAAATAAATCTGGAGCCAGAATAAATCAGAAGCTCAGTGTGGGTCAAATAGCTTCCTGATGTCAAAATGTAAATGTTAACCCAAAATGTCACGCTTTTGCACTCTGCAGTCCATTTCATGGCTATTATTTCACATTATCTTCAAAACAACTCTAAGAAACAAATCATCCCTGTCCTAGAAGATGAGGGACTGATGCTCAGGGGAAAAAGATACAAAGAATAGTGTAAAAGTATGTGGTGAGGCCAGAACCCAGAAATCATGAGTCATAGAATAGTTCTTCCTCCTGGGATTCTGAAGTTCAGGAGTGTACAGGGGTCCCCACACATCCAGGAGACCTTGAGCAAATTACAGCAGTACCTCAGTTCACAAACTTAATACATTCCATGATTCTGCAAAAAATGGCCACTTTTGTGTTCACACAGGGAAGATAGCCTAGGTCGTGTTTGTCACCTGATGCAGAGTTTGCAAACAAAAACAAAATTTTGCCAAACGTGAACCAAATTGTTTGAAAACAAAAGCATTCGTGAACTGAGGTACCACTGCACTTCAATTCTCCAAGGCTCCGTTTTCTTACCTGTAAAATGGGGTAATAATGCCTTCTTTATAGGCTCATTATTACAAACAGTAAATCAGAATACATAAGAAAATCCCTCAAAAAAGAGCCTGACAGGAAAAAAAGTATGAAAACTTGCATTTTTAAATCACTATTATGTTGGAAGATTTTTTTCAAGTATATGGAAACCATGAAGCAATCATTTCATTAAAGTCTCCAAACTCCTAATGTGTCCAATTTAAGATTTTACTTGAGAAGAAAGAACTGGAAAAGATTTAGAGGATAGAAATTGCAAAGATGATTAGAGATTAAAGAACTGGATGCTTGAGGAGAGGTTTTAAAAAATTGTACTTTCTTTGAGTTTGAGGAGAAAAGAGCCGAAACTGACTTAGGAACAATCTTCACAAAAGACAGAAGAGGGCACAGCTGTGTCCACTGCCAGGGCAGGGAGGGGATGCCATGCTGCCCTCAAAGGGGAGGGGCGGTTAGGAATGCGAGCCCTCTGTGTGTCTGTCAGCAACCTGAGGAACACTGAGAGAAGAGTGCAGCCGTACGGAAATTTCCTTGGCGCTCCTAAAAACCCAGACACAGATTCATGGATGAGGACAGACTGGTCTCTGAGAAAAGCGGACCATCCATTTAGTGGGGTCAGATGCGCCACGAGTCCAGATTTCCTACCTCAGCTTCTCCACAGAGCTTGCCTGGACACCCTCCACCCCTGTTTCATTACCTGCGCTGAACTATTTACAGTTCCTACAGACAAGAAATGCTACCTGGAAGGCATCATCCAGGAGGCATTAAGAGTCTTTCACGCTGCCATTCATTGTGCCGGCCCCTGTCAATGAGCAGAACTCAGGACAGAAAGGCAGGGAAGCTGCCTGGCTGAGGGTCCTGCAGGCAGAGGTCCTGCTGCCAGGGCTGGGCTGGTGACCTTGCAGGGACGTCATCTGGGAGCAGGAAGGGATCAAAGACCAAGGTCATCGCCCCACCAATCTGCTCTCCTCCAGCTCTCTAGTACGTCCAGTTTTCCCCCAAACGTGCCCCTCCTTGGGCCCCTGTCTCCTGGCATCTCCCACACCAGGCCTGCCCCATCCCTCTTCTCTCTCATCCCAATCTGTCCTGTTCAGGTCTGTCTCTTCTTCCCCTACATCCACCTGGCTACACGCTTGCACGCTGCTCCTGTGTCTTCCAGCTCCCTCCTGCTCTCCCCCTCTGCATAGCCCTGCATCTAGAGCTGTAGCTGGCTCTCCTACAGAAGGGAAAAGCCACACTCTTCATGGGGCCTGAAATGTGCTGTCCATCCTCCTTAGAGAGAAAGAACAAACCTTGAAAAAAGTAGGTGCTCAATAAATATGTGAAAGCAGCTTCAACCAATGAGTGGATAAATAAATGCAGCTGAATAAATAATTTAGTAACAGTGGTACTAGAAAGCTTAGGAGAGGAGAGAACAAGACACCCTGAGCTCCTCACCCCAGAATATTCTGCAGCAGAGAGTACTTCTCAGGTCTGAGTAAATATTGTGTTCAATTCCTGCCTTCTGGGGAGCAGGATCCCATAAGAGAGACCCTTCTATGACCCTGGGATGCCAGAGTGACTTGAAAGGCTCAAGGCAGGACTGGCTATTATTTCAGGAAACGAGAACAACAGGGCCAAGGGGCTGAGGGGCTGCCCCCTACCGGGAGGCCTCTGTCCCCTCAAAATTCTTCAAAGCCAAAAAAAAAGAAATTATTCAAGGCAAAACCCAATAAAGTCATCCAAGATGCAGGTTATGTCATCTGTCCTTGGTGGACTATAAGTCCCTAGAAACCTGGACCCAGCCCTTTGTGGTCAGGAAGCATCATCTTCCAACATCACTTACAACATCCCCATCAGTCAAGCCAGGACGCGTAAGTCCCGGGAGCAGAACTTAGTGCTGCCTTCAGCCTCAATTCGATGGTCCTGCGCTCGTGTCGTGTGGAGCGCAGACCCTAAAGGGCCCCAGCAGAGTGCAGGAAGCCGGGTATCTAGGCCGTGGGCCAGCTGGGCAGGGGCCTCTGTCAGGACTGGGGTTCGAGTAGAGGCAGAGGCTGAAGAGACACTAACCGGGGAAGAGAAGGCATCCCGCTGGACTGGGCAAGAGTTAGGAGAAGTCCAGATCGCAGCTGGGGAACCTGCCTGAAGGCCTGATTGGTGCCCTGGAGGACGCAGACATCTCCATCCCCATCTGCAAGGCCCCTCTGGGCCTCACGCGTGGCCCCTCTCTCAGGCAGAGCCTCAGTGAGACGCAAGCAGCCTCCGAGGCAGCTCTGGGGCCTGACCATTATTTAGCATCATCCAGGACCGCTGCCCCGCCAGCCCCTGCTCCTCACAGGAGATCAGCACGTGGCTGGTCTGGGTCTCAGGGTGGCCCTGCCTCATCAGGCCCTCAGCTAATCCACCGCATGCAGCACAGGTCGTTAAGACATCCTCGACCTGCCTGCCTCGGGTCCTGCTTGCCTGATCACTGATGGTAGCCTCCCCGGTGGAGCCCAGGCTATGGACAGGAAACACCAGGGAGGGACCGAGGCACAGAGCGCTACTGCCCTCTGCTGGCATCTTCCAGAATATTCCAGGCTGATGTCCAATAAGACGGAGGCCAGAAGGGCATCATCCCCACCTCCACTCACCTTTCACCAGGAAACACAAAGCACTGGCAGGTCCCGCTGCAGCTCTGGACCTGGCTGCACCACAGAAAGCCAGAAACTTGCAAAGTGGGGACAGGAGAGCAGGGAAGGAGAGCAGAGAGAAAGGGATGATCAGTGGCAGGAAGTTATATTTCTGTATTACTTCACACTTTAAAAAAAAAAAAGCTTTCATGCACTGATCTCATCTCTGGCTCCTACAGCTCTAGGTAAGAGCTGGTTTCAAATCTCCATATCACGGAAGGGGAAACAGAAACTCAGGGAGGTGTGTGGTCACCCAGGCTGACCCTGACCCCAGACTCCTGCCCACCACTGAGGCGCACGATGGGTCCTTCAGACGTGTCCAGGGGTGAGTGTGATCGGTCCCCACTGCAGAGTCACCCTCTGGTTGGGTGTTCAGAGGATGTGGCTCTGCCATCTACAAGTGGCTTCTCTCACAAATCAGCTGTCCCCTCAGAAGAGCACCTCGAGGGAAAAGACAGATAATCCTCTTTGCTGCCTGATGAGCAGGATGCAGAAGTGAGGTGGCCCGGATGAGAATCAGAGCCCGGGTATTCACTGGTCCCGCGGGGGCCACCATCTTACAGTCGCCCTCTGCCGGACAAGCACAGGACGCAACTTCTGCTGTGCATGCTCTGTGTGGCCCGAGAGCTGGGAAATGTCTGTCTAGAGTATTTTGTGCAGAGGGAAAGAAGACTCAAGCTTAACTTTGCCCTCCCCGGTAATTCCTGATCACCAGCCCCCCAAGCCCCACGAAGCCAGGGGATCCCTCACAGCTCTGTGGCCGCTGCCCTCTGAGCCTCATGTGTGGGTCTCTCCTGCCCTCTGGTGGACAGATCTCAGCAGTGCAATCACATCCTGCTCAACCCCAAAGCCGAAATCACTTGCCCCACTACACAATCGACCTGTTCTTTTTCGCGCAGGATGCAGTACCCAAACCTAGTATCACTAGGGCCAAACTAATGGTAGGGCGAGGGGCTTTCTTCCTGCTCCCTCACGCCCAGTTCCCTCCTGTCCTTCCACAGGACAGAATCACCTTCTGACCCCAGCATTTCAGGGATTGCCTGGCATCATGTTCGGCTCCTTCCACATGGCTGGCACACGGCCCCAGATGCTTCTAGGCCTTCTCTGCACAGTCACCACCTCTTCAGTGTCCCCTGCCCAGATCTCATCTCTGCTGTCTGCCTGCCAGGCTGGTCTCACCCACTGGAGGCTCTGACCTCACCAAGGGCTGACCTGGCCCCGGATGCCCAGCTGTAGGCGCCAGCCTTGGGGCTCTGGGTCCCTGTTTCTGCACCGTTGCTTCTCTGAGTCTGATCGATCTGCTTCCTGGGCCTGGTTCAACCGAATTCAATGTAATCGACATCCGCCAACCATTGTGCTTTAACAGGTGGCATGCCCGGAGCAGGAGCATAGCGGAGATGCAGAGGCCTCAAACCAGTCCTCCAGGGAAGGTGGAGGCGAGGAACAGCCCCCAGAGCAGAGAGTGCAGGGTGCTGAACCAGGACCCTAGCGGGCAGCGAGCTGGGAGTCCCAGAGGGAGGCTCGGTGGGGACAGTGACCGGACTCACGGGTGGGCAGGTGAGCCAGCTCTTCCAAAGGGAGAAAGAAGGAAGGGAGGCTGGCTCTGTGGCTGCCATTTGCCAAGCACTGTCCTTACCTACATTTTATTTCTCACTCTCGCCCTCAGCTTGAGGTTAAACTACGATTCCAGTTTGGGCAGATGACAGTGCTTCTGGTGATGGACCTGCAGGCCCTGAGCTGCACAGCCAGTGGTCATGTTCTTCATACTCTATTATATTGCTTCTCTAGCAGAAAACAGAGATAGACATGCAAGTGACAGAGGCTGGAGGTAGTGGCACTCTCCAGAATGGGATGTTTCCAGACAAGCTGAGACATGGCGAGTGTGGCTTTGTAGAAGACATAATGTGACCACTCTTGGAGCAACACTGAAGCAGATGTGGAAGGCAGGACCAGGGGTTGACCAGATGTCCCACGATAACCTTTTCTCTATGGCAGTAGACTTTCTGGTTTTTTATCTTAGTTCTTGGTCACCCTATATTTAAAATTTGGAGGTGGAAGCTGGGGATCGAACAAAGGGCCTTGCACTTTGTTAGGCAAGCACTCTACCACTTGAGGTAAATCCCCAACTCTATATTTTAAAAACCTCTATTTCTCAACTGCTACAGTTGAAGTATATCTCCTCCAAAATTCAAGTGTTAAAATGTAATGGCCAATGCAATAGCAGAGCCCTTACAGGTGAACGGGCCATGAGGGCTACTTTGAAAGTAGGATTAAGGCCCTTATTTAAAAGGAGATAAGAGCTGCTGCTCTGCTCCCTTCGACTCTATAAGGACAGTATCTTGGAAGCAGAGAGCTCTCACTAAGACAATCAAACCTGCCAAAGCCCTGATCATGTGTTTCTCAGCCTCCAGAACTGGGGGGCATAAATTTCCCTCATTTATAAATTACCTACTGTTGGGCATTTTGTTAGAGGAGCACAAACTGACTAGGACACCAGCCTTCCTCACTGATCAGTGTGACCACATGGCGAAGGGCACATGAGTAGAATCTACAGAACAAACAGCTTCTGGCTGACACTTGTGAAGAAAGGCGAATCACCTTCCTCTCCTTCTTCCTGAGGGCTGGAATACAGGAGACCCAGTGACACAGCTGCTGTCATACTGACAAGGGGAACACAGAGGGACACCAGGAGCTATCCTGCTGTCCCAGCACTGCTGATGGCTGTTAGTTATGGAAGAGAAACGAACATCTCCTGTTGAAGCAGGTCTTTGTGGGCTCTGCTACAGCAGCTCCTCCCAAACTCTCACTACCTTAAATGCTGTTCCAGGGTCTCAGCCTGAGCATGAAGTCTAAAGCCACAGCAGAGAAGGGTGTTCCTGAGACCATGGAGACAACTCCAGTGGGACCTGATATCTGACCGAACGTGGGGTAAGGAAGGAGGAACAGCGTGGCCTTAAATTGACAGCAGAATGGAGGTATTCAAGACAAGCTGTCCTGTGCACTTTGTCATTTCTAACTTTTTCCTGGTGTATCTGTCATCATGACCTTTCTTTTTTCCAAATAAAACCCTTCACCAAGACCACTTCTGCCTCCATCTCTCATATGTGCTTCTGTCTGCCAGAACCATACCTCTCGTCCCATTTCACCTTCACCCGGTTAACTCACAGCTTTTATTTTCCTTCAGGATTTCCAGATTTCCTTTCCAGGATTAAGCCCAAGGCCTCGTGCATGTTAGACAAGCCCTCTATTACTACTCCTTTCCACCCCCCTTTTTATTTTGTTTTGAGATAGGGTCTCACTATATAGCCCAGACTGGCCTTGAAATTGCAGTCCTCCTGCCTCGGCTCTCTCAGTAGCTGGGTTTACAGCTGTGTGCCACCATACCTAGCACTCATAGCAGCTTGTAAGTGTTCGGCGCAAAGATAGCCTCCCCCAGGGAGCTTCCCTGATTCCCCTGATGTGGATTAGGTCCCTATTCTCTGTCCCTCCACAACATCAAGAGCTTCCTTTTGTCATAGTACCTGGCACATGATAGGACCAAAGAAATGCAGCTATGCTGGGTTCTCCCTTATCCCCATTCCCCCAGATCACCTTCTGGCTCCCCACACCATTGCCCCTTGCCAGGGTCCCCCCATTCTGAGCTGCAGCACTAAAATGAAACAAAGCCAGCATGGAGAATAGAGATTCCTGGAACCAATGTTGGGCGGCCTCCTGCAGCCGCCCTCACCACGCTCTGACTCAGAACTGCCATTATCAAGGGCTAAGAGGTTTCTGCAATCTTACTCCCTATTTGGGCAGAAAAACAGGAAGCAAGCTTTCTCAAGGATGTTTAACTTGAAATGTGCCATACCTTAAAATTTAGGACTCCATTTCAAAAATGATTCCACCTTAGATGAAAGAAGACAAATGCCACTATTTTATCAAGAGAAAGTTATGAAACACCACGCACGTCAAATCTCCATATACCTTTTCCTCTTAATGCTGCAAAATGATACCTTTATCACTGTTCAATCAAAGCCGGCGCAGGGAGATGGGGCTGCAGCAGTAATCATCGGTGTTTCTGGCAACCCCTAGCACCAATCTATCGCACAGCATTGCCATTATACACACACGAAAGGCTTCCTCAATTTCACTCCCCATCATCATCAGCCACAACAGATATTTATTGACTGCCTGTTATATGCAGGACACTTTGCCATGTGTAGGAAAAGAAAACTAGAAGAGACATTCCCCAACAATTTTGAAAGGGGGGAAGATCTGTAGCTTTGAAGTAACGGATCTGCCTCTAAAATGAGTCCTATGTAGAACAAAGGCAAGCACAGAGGCTGTGACAATGAAAGATGGTTTGGACCAATGTGCGCTATCAGACTGCTCTGTGTACATTTTTGCCAAATGCACAAAACTATTCCATTCTCATAACCGCATGGTAACCAAGTGGATGTGGGAAGGCAAAACCTTCTGCACAGCATCTCTGTCTCTTCTGATTCTCACCCAGCCCTGCTGTTACGGTTTGGATCTTGAATGTCCCTCCAACCCACATGCCAAAGGCTTAGTCAGCAGCCTGGGAGTCACTGGGAGTTCCTGGAGCCTTTAGAAGGTGAGGCCTAGAGGAAGGTAGTTAGGTCACCAGTGTATGCCCTTGAAGGTGTTAATGGGGCCCAGCCTTTTTCTCTCTCTTTTTGCTTCCAAGCCACCATAAGGTAAGCAGCCTTGTCCCACCATGCCCTCCCAGCCGTGATGTTCTGCCCCACCACAGGCACCAAGGCAACAGAGCCAACCCACCATGGACTGAAATCTCTGAAACCGTGAGCCCAGATAAATTTTTCCTCCTTTAAATTGATTGTCTCAGGTGTTCTGTCACAGTGACTGAAAGATGACTAACACACTGGCCATTTCCGTGATCTCATTCTCCATTTGGTCATGAAAATGTGAAGACTGAATCTCTAAATGTTTTGAGGTCAAGAAGGTCTGAGGGGTTGGGGGTTTAGCTCAGCAGCAGAGCACTTGCCTCACAAGCACAAGGCTCTGAGTTCGATTCCCAGCACCCAAAAAAAAAAGTCTGAAAAAACCTCTCTGGATCCAAAATTAGTTACAAAAGAATGAAAATAAATGCAATGGTGTTAGGGAGAAAAAAGAAATCTATGAACACAAAAATCTCTACATGCCTTTTTAATGCATTTGAAAAATGATAGAAGCATTATCATCTTCCTGCAAATGCTTCACTGAGTCCCGGCAGCGATGTGATGACTATTTCTTAAAATCTCTTTCTACATTTAAATCACTTAGCATCACTATTAGCAAGATATTAAAATTTACATGATTTCACTGATTTGTGTAAGAAAAACTGAAGGAAAGATTATGAGCATTTTGAACCTTGGATTTCTACACATCTGACATGCACCATCCCCGTATCAAGTGTCTGTGACTTGTTTTTGCTTAATGTGGAGAAAGTGGGTGCTTGTTCCTGCTTAGAATGCGAAGCCTGAGAGGCAACAAAAATCAATTTCTTCATTCTGAAAGATGAGAAGATTGAGGCCCAGGAAGGGCCATGGCCCGCACAATCCCAAAATGTGATGCAGGAGGCAGGATTGTCTACACACAGCCCTGAGACCTCACCCTGGTGCTCCTGAGCTCTGAGCCAGTTCAAAGAGCCCCCTCCACAGCTTCTCCCAGCAGGAGGCCCTGCACCCAGGTGTGGCTTCCTCCTGTCCCTCCCCCCACCGTCTGCAGATGGGGCGTACCTTCTGTGGGCCCAGGGGCCAGACAACCCTGGGAACAGCTGGTGCTGAAAGCCAGACTGCCCAGAGCCTGTGCAGGGAGCCTCCCCTTCCTGGCCATCAGGTTGCAACTTGCTTGTCCCTTAAAGAGATAGATCCTAGGGCTGGGGATTTAGCTCAGTGGTTAAAGTGCTTGCCTTGCAAGCACAAGGACCCGAGTTCGATCCCCAGCACCCAAAAAAAAAAAAAAAAAA
>PVJO010003131.1:48685-128982 GCA_004026905.1 Hystrix cristata | reverse complement strand
GACAAATCTGTTCACAAGATTGGTAAATTTGTCTATATAAAAATAAGATACAATGCACACATGACAAAAATTTTAAGAAAAGTCATAGACAAATGAAAAACAAAGAAAAGAAATCATTTATAATTTATACCAGCGACAAAGGTCTAACTTCTCCAACATTAGAGAAAGTGCTTATAATTGAGAAAAAGGCTAAAAGCATAACAGAAAAAGGTGAACAAAAGATGTACATGGTTTACATAAAGAGAAAGGGAAATGGCCCTTAGATGTATGCAAAAATATAGCCTTACTCAAAATAAGATAAATATAAGCCAAAACTAAAGCAAAATGCCAGTTCTCACTTATATTGACAAAGAGCCAAAAGTCTCACTAATGTTTTGTGGTTAAGGCTGTAGAAACACAGGCTTGCTCCCATCTTCCTGGGGGTGAGGAATACAAAGTGCAGAACCCCTGGAAATGAGAATTGAGCAATCCCTGACAAAATTACATCTTGTTTTATCTTTCTACCCATCAATCCCACTTGAAGATTCACCTTCACAGGTAGAAAACAACGCAGCACTGGAGAGCACTCATTTCAGGACTGTTTGAAAATGAGAGTGGAAACAGCCCAAGAGCCAGTGGACAGGGGATGGCCTGTCCATCTACTGCCTGCGTATCTACTCATGTGCAGCCACCTGGTGGAGTATTACATACAAAGATAAGGAAGACAGCTCTGATGGGCTGGTAAGGAGGCTATAATGAAAAACAGACAAGGCAAAGTGAAGAAGAACACACAGAATATGCTACTGCTATCTGAGAAAGAAGGGGAAATAAGAAAGAATATGATTTCTCCTTGTTTTACAAAAGGATGAATGGACAGATAAATCAAACACTAGCACAACAGTTACCTACGTATGAGAATGGGATAGAAAAAACAGGTACAGCATCCAGATTCCTATGAGGTTATCCTATTACATAATTTTCATTTCTAAATCATGTAAATGTTTTACATAGTTCAAAAATCTAAATTAATTTGAGGAGTGGCACCTAGCGATCAACAACAAACATAAACAAATGAACTTGCTTATCAAACTGACAGTATAATCACACAAAGAAAAGAATGATTTCAAATAGCTTTTAAGCACAGTACTCTGACCCTAGGATATATTACATGGACAAAAAGAAATTGCAAAAGGAAAAAAGCTGGATGTAGTGGTACATACTTGTCATCCCAGCACTCTGGGAGGCTGAGGCAAGAAGATGACAAGTTCAAGCTTAGCCTGGGGAACTTAGTGACTTAGAGAGATTCTGCCTCAAAAAGAGAGAGAGAGAGGAAAAAAAGGATTGGGATGTAGCTCACTATGGAAGCTCTAGAGTCAATGTCCAGTAGTACAAAAACAAACAAACAAACTCACTCAGTGGTTTTACTGTTAGTAATAACATCGTATTATAAGTTTAAAGTTATTTTATGGATATACGTACACCGTATGTAAGCATGCTCATGTATAGAAATAAAAATTCGGTTTGAGAAGAAACAAGTATTTAATGTCTAAAAAGTTAAGGGGAAACCTTGTGTAATAAATTTGAATCGGAAATATCAATTTGAACACAAAATTTATTAAATAAATATGTTTTCTAGCTCTGGCCACCAAATGACCCTTGAATCATCACCTCTAGTACAGTGCTTAGATCTTGATTGTAAATTCTTCACTTAGAAGAACTAGGACTCCTTAGAAAAATGACTGATTCTAGGTCCAAAACTATGAAAATACAAGGTCTGTCTGGGACATACTGTTCCTAAAAGCAAGGAAAGGCTCGAAGAGTGGAATGGACTTCTCTCCACAAAAAAACTTCCACTAACAAAGGTAGAAAAAGTAAGATTAGAAACTATTTTACACCCTCCTCCTCTGTGTTATCAAAGGCTGCAGAAGGCATCAGGTCAAAAGTTTAGTAAGAACAGCGTATTTAACCTATGTTAAATTATACCCACCCTCCTCCACTAAATACTTGTTAGTTACAGAAGAAAAAAATCTACCCACACAATGGTGTGACCTCGCGAACATCATTTTAACCTGGAGATTAAACAACTTCACCAACAGGAGATACCTGGTATTACAGCCTCTGGATGTGGCGTTGTGGGAGGACACAGCAGCATCTGTGAGAGTTTCTTCCCAAAAGTGCACCGCTGGACTCTGTCCAGCCTTTAAACCAATTTACGGGAGATGCAAGGATAGAGGGCAAATCAGACACTACCATAAGGGAAAACTCGGCTGATTTAGGATCTGGGACATTCCACAAGACAACTGGCTGAGTCTACAAAAAGTCAATGTCAAGCAAAGAGAAAACAAGGTGGAGGGTTCCTTCAGAATAAAAGATGAGAGAGACAATAATAACTAAATGTAATAGAAGAACAGATAGAAAAATTAAAAAAATATTTTCAGTCATGGGAAATTTGAATATAGATGGAATGTTAGAAGATTGAGGGGAATTCTTAATTTTCTTAGGTGTGATAACAGCATTGTGGCAATGTAGGTGGATGTCCCTACGGTTAGGACACCCATGCTAAGGAATTTAGGGGTAAAGTGTTTTGATACCTGAAGCTTTCAACTAGTTGAATAATTCATGTACACAAAGAGCCACATTTGCTTAATTTACATGTATGAATTAAAGCAAATGAGATATGAATTAAGCAAGTGACAATATATGAACAATTACTCTATGTAGGTATAAGCACCCAGAAATTCACTGTGCTATTCTTTAATTTTTCGTTTTTGAAAATGTTTTCATGACAAAAATTGGGGGAGCAAATCAGAGTGGCTTCAACACATAGGCCGAAAGTGGCACAACCTGCCATGTGAAGGCAGCAATTTTAGGTTACAGTAACTATAAAGAATAAATAACTAAATGTCCACCTGAACCAGAAACATTCTAAGGCAACCATAAAACATTTAATGTTGAGCAAAATAACTTCCTGAAGAAACCCCCATGATATTCTGGCTTGGATGGTAAACTATGACTTTGCTGACACCACCCCCCTCCATAAAACAAGGCCCCCACATTTGTGCCTCTGAGTAGGAACTCTCTCACTTTAGTGCCAGGGTTGACCGTGGGCCTGAGTTTTCCACTGCTGGCCCCATAAATTATCATAAACTCAGTGTCTTAAAACAACACTAATTTATTATGTTATGGTTTCAGAGGTCAGAAATTTGAAACGAGTCTCAAGAGGCTAAAATCAAAAGCAGCAGCAACATTCTTCTAGAGTCTTAAGGAGAGAATATGTTTTCTTACCTTTTCTGGCCTCTACAGAACATCTAAATTCCTTTGCTTGTGGCCCCTTCCTCCATCTTCAAAGCCAAACATTGTGTACTCTGGCCTCTACTTCCATCATCACATCTTTTTCTCTGACTTTCCTCTCTCTTTGACTGATAAGGACCCCTGTGGTTGCACAGGACCTTCCCACATAACCCAGGATAATGCAAGATTCTTAATTACATCTGTAAAATCTCTATTCCCGTATCAGGTAACCTCTTCACATTTTGTGGGGAGGAGGATGTAGACATCTTTGGGGCATCATTGTGCAGCTTGCCATCATGCTGCTTGGCTGCACCAACCAGTGAGATGCAAGCAAGCATGATGCAAGCAGAGGCTCAATAAATGCTCGCACAGTGGAATTGGCCCTCTTACAATCTTTTGTCTCAGAATCTCACATCAGGCTGTGAAAAAGGGAAATCCACATGGGCAGGAAGTGAGGGTAAGGTCAGCAACCCCAGCCGGCTCCAGCCAACAGCTAGCTCCAGCTTGCCAGCCGTGTGAGCAGGCCATCTTGGATGCGCACCTTCCAGGCTTTGTCAAGCCACGACGGATGACATCAGGATAGCAGAGATGAACCATCCTTGCTAAGCCCCGCTCAAACTGCAGAATCCTGAATAAATAAATGACCATTGTTCCTTTAAGCTACTAAGTATTAGAGTGAATTTCTTATGGAATAAACAGAAATGTTATTTGACACAGGCTGGTTAATGGCTGGAGAACATGTAACGAAAGTGTTGACTTTGGGCTTAATTATCCAGTAGCCCTTTTTTATATTAATAATTAGACAGAGAGCTTTTGTCTACTTAGCCCTTTCTGAATTTGTGAAAACAAAACCAGGTCACCTGTATGAGAGATGATGCCTTTCTTCTTCCCCTCTTTAGCACGAGGGATGGCTCCAACATATCCAAAAGGGGGTTACATCATTACAGGCCACATTTAACTGAAGGAAGGCCAGAATACCACAGGAAGTTGCAATTTCATGTATCAAGAGACCAACCTCAATTTTGTGGCACCAAATGAGGTTCTGTGAGATAAAGTGCTGATCTCAGATGAAGTAAACCAGGCTGATGGTTGATTTCACCCAAGTCTGTTGTTTTAAGTATGGTACAGATGTTGGTTTGTAGAGACTTGGCCTACTAACTATACTCTGCTGAGCTGGGTCCTCCACTACAGTCTGCACTGGGAAACCACAGCCCTGGGGACTGATATTCAGAGTCTTGATCTTGCCATGAGCTTTTGCTACACAAGGTGGAAACCAGTTACTTTCTGCTTTGTGTGGATTTGTTTGTGGTTTCATTACTCTTGGAAAGTAAATCTTAAAATTGTTCAGCCTCCATTCCCTTCTTTCTATTCTACAATGCTCCTAGCAACTACAAGGAAATAAGCAGACCTGGCTTCTAGTCAGAGAAACGGCACCCAAGTCTAAAGCATCTTTTTAATTTATAACTTTGAGTATAAAAACATTGACCTAGCTTGACATGGGCTAAAATGGTGCCTAATGGCAAACAGGAGAAATCACTGTTTTTCTCCACGGCTGCAGAAGCCTGGCTGTGTCTCCAAGCATTTTCAAGTCTCCATGTAATGAACTTGACCTAAGACTCTCACAGTCATCCAGGCTCCTCTCCTAGCTTCACAGTGCTGCTTGTGCACCTGTGGCTTTGTACTACTAAGAGCCGCCCGGCAGATCTGCACCTGTGACTCATCAGCTTTTATCTGTGCTGTACTCAGGGTCTAAGTCCACAGACAATGAGGGAAAGCAGAGTTATCTGGATCCTGAAGCACTGGCTTCCAGGCAATGTCTCAAGCTACTGCCCTACAACTAATGCCACACTTAAAGGAGGAAAAACCATCTGTTGCATATAGCTTTGCAACACCAGCTTCCAAGGGCCTAAAGGTAACCTCTTGATAAGGAGGAAAATAAACAGAAGGTGATTTACACCTCTTGAATCCATAAATGTTACAGAATGTGGAGGCCTCACTCACCATGTGCCAGTACTGTGGGTAAAACTGAAACAATGCAGAAAGAGCCCCCGATACTCAGAGCTCAACCTGAAACAAGGCTATGGAGGAGGAAGTATCTAGAAGAAACCCACCATTTCACTAAGGAACAGCCATTGCAATGGCTATATGGCTATATACTTTAAGAGTTGTAGATTTGAAAAGCATGGGGAAGAAGATTAGAAATAGGAGGATGAAAACCCTGAAAGCTTCGCCACTGAGAAATGGTAGCCAGCAACAAAGAAGGGAAATGCAGGGAAGAAAGCAACAGCTTCTTTCTCTTCCAGAAGAAGATGGAGAACTAGCCAAGTACAACAGCCTGGGCTATTCGGTGTGTGTGGGGTGGGAAGAGGGCAAAGAGACCCAAACTCAGTGGCAGCCTGTAAGGCATCTCACAGTGAGGACCCACAACTATCCACAGCAGGGTCCCATCAAACTATGGTTCTCCCGCTTTCTACTCTCATTGTTTAAAAAGGCAGAGAGTGATGTTCAACGGTCAGTATTTAGAAAGCTTTCCATCCAGAAAGAGTTAATTTAAGTTTGGGCACTTAAATGAATAAACTTAGTGGAGTAGAAAATTGATTTACGTGCAACAGCAGCTCATTTCCCAAACTTGGAATTTGAACTTGACTTCCCCTTCACCACGTCACCTGAACGGCTTCTCAAGGCCTGTTGATTCTTTGTTTAGGCTCACCATGACTGTCCTATTGAGGGCAGTCATGTCCGTCTGGACACTGTGGCTCCCAAAAGCCTGGTGCAGCCTGGCTTTGGCCTCTGCTTGACAGAACTACAGTTGATAAAACTATAGCCAGTTATCAAGGCTCCTAAGCACAGAACCACCCCTCACCTCCGTAGCCTGAAGGAACTATACCTTAGGGAAGCCTTCAAGATGATTCCACGTCTGCCTCTGTCTACCTTCCAGTGTCACCTCCTAACACCCCTTACCTCTTAGTACCATACAGCGTCACGTCTCCGGCCATCACTGGTCACTTGGTTCCCACACCTTGCATGCACCTCACATGCTCCACCCTGAAGACTATATGCCCAGAGTTTTCTCAGTGAATTTTCCTCTCCCCTCCATCACAAATTTATGTCTCACACTGTCCTGAGTATGTGGAGCTATGGGGTAACTTTCCATCAGTTCCATGAGGGCACAGATGTGTCTTTTTAACACCAATGTCTTCCACGCAGGCCTTCTCACTTTCCAGGACCCTCACTGCCCCATCCTGGGCCTTGACAGGCACAGCCTGCCTCAGCCACACAATGTCAGGATGTAGCTTGTGCTCATTTCACAGCTAGACCAACAGCAATGGGCTGAGAGGGATGAGGACTGAATCACAGTAAGGGCTCAGTGTAGCCAGTCTTGCCCCTTTATGGATGACTATACCAGCATGCCAAAACCCAGCCCCTGCAAAGCTACTTCATCTGACCCAAATATTTGTCCTTCTGTAGAACATGTGTATAAAACTCCAGAAGCTGGCTCACCAGAAATAGCCTGGGGAAAGGAATCTCAATCTCTCCTTTTCTTTCTTCCTGTCTGAGGGGCCCAAGCATGAAATCGAGATAACCTCAGTCCACACTGAACTGCCCTTTGGGAACTGCCTTGAGTTTTAACTGGGGTTGCATTCTTGACTGGCACTCTAACATGAGGGGAAGCTCAGAAAAAGCCTCTCCACCGTGAGAACCATGATGTGCCTCTGTACTTAGTCACAGTACAGGTTTCCTGGCTTTGGACTGTGACTCACAGGCTTGCACACACCCACGGACACAACCCCTCCCCAGAGGGAAGAAAGTACTGCGCTCAGACAACTGCACTTTTACCTTTTAAAAAGACAACATTATAGCTTTGTAAGGCTGGATTGGGGAATGGGTTCACCTCCCCAAAGTACTTTCTATCAGCACCTTTCTTTCGCCAGCTGCTGCCAGCGCTGCAGTTTATCCCCAGCCCCGTGTCCCGCAGGCCAGGACACCCGACGGCACTGCCAGGTGGAGTGTGGGCTGGTGGCCTCTGTGGTCGGTGCCTGCCCTGCCCTCAAGCCACACTCCTTCCGAGGGACAGGTGAGAATGAACGGCCTGGGCTGGGCCTCCTCCCCACTCCTATCGGGGTGACATCGGAATGAGTCTGTGCCATAACACAGGCACGCTGCTAACTCTGCGGAGGGACTTTGGTCCATGCTTTGCAGGCTTTCCTTGCCACAGAGCCAATTGCTTTGGTGGAGGGGACCCAGGCTGGCCTAGTTGTCCATCTTCCAGGAGGCTGAGAGGCCCTGCAGGGGCACATAGGTGCCCTGTGAGTCGCTGATGGGCGCTGGCCAGAGGGCTGCAGCCCTCCTCTGCCTCCCTGCAGACAACTCGGAGAACACACTTTGGAAATCAGCAAGGATCAGCCCCAGGGTCCTTGGGGAAGAACCCAGCCCCTCTTACCACATTCAAAATAAATCTCAAATCCTTTCCTGTCTTTGCATCCCCATGGCCGGCTGCTGATCATTCTAGGAAGGATATCTACATAGTGACTGTAGCTGCAAGGATCCCAACAGACTGAGCTCCAGCCAACATCAGCCTCTTCTCAAGCCAGTGGCCCCAGATTCCCTCTGTGCCACCTCTTCCCCATCCTGGCCACACAGGTCCCTCCTGCCTCAGCACCTGCTCACCTTGTCCGGCCTGGGCTTCTTCCTCAGCAGACCTCAGCTCAAACATGTTCCTCTGGGGGGCTTCTGGGATCCCCCATCTCAGTCGCTCCCCCACCTCCTCCCTCAATCACCCGACTGAACCCCTACATGGCTTTTTATAGTGCTTATCACAATCTTCAATCAGTTTTCAAATTTACATGTTTCTTATTTAGGAACCACATCCTCTCTCCACAAGTGGAAGGACAGGAATCTTTTCTTCAGCATTGTTGTATCCCCGGCATGTGGCACCGTGGCTGGCACGTAGCAGGTGCTCAGTAAATATTTGCTTTAACAAATGAATAAATAAGCTTTGCCATTTGAAAAATAACCTGCAAAATAACTAGAGGTAACTGGGCAAGGGCACCAATCTGTGCATTGTTCATAGGGCAAAATTTGAAAATAATTTAAATAGCCAACAAAAGAGGATTGTGTCAATCAATGCTTTGGCATAATTAATTATTGAAAGCTGTTTAACTCGGATGAGTTAGATCTTCAAGTGCTGATGTAGAAAGATGCCCAAGTATTCTAAGTGAAAAAAGCAGGCTACAATATGCATAAGCATGATCTCATTTACAGTCTTTTAAAAAATGTGTAACATGAAATAGCATGTTTATATGTACGTAAAAATCTTAAGAGAGATAGTGAGGAAAATTCAAGATAATAAGGAAAATTCAGAGAGATAGTATGGAAAATTCAAGAAAGGATGCTCTAGAATTGATCCCCATAGTTTTAAACTGTAATTATCTCTGAGTCAGGTGGTATTATGAAGTATTTCCATTTCTTTCTTTTTTTGTTGTATTTTCTGATTTTTAAACATTTCCAAAAATCTTATTGCTGTCCTAAAATCTTATTGTTGTCCTAAGGAAAAAATAAGAGTATGTTTGAAATGAAGAATAATTTCCTGCCATCCATATTCATGCTAGCCCTTGAGGAACAGCTGCAGGTGGCGAGGTGGAGAAGGTGGGGCCAGCAAAGAGCCCCCCAGGGCAGCTAGTCTGCTAACAGGAGAGCTAATGGGAATGTTAGTCCCTCCCCATTCAGAGGCCACAGAGAAAATACACTCGTTAGATAATAAAAACAGAAGCACCCTGCACACTTCCTTCCTGTGGAGAAAGGCCAGCTGTGGCTTCCTTGACTCTTACCTTCTCCAGCCTGAGCTCTGAGCTCTGAACACAGGGCCCTGGGAGGCGATTCAGAAGAGCTGATGGGGCCTGGGCTTCAGTGGCTGCCTGGAATCAGATCCTGCCCTAGACCTTGGCAGTGGGTGGCTCCAGGAACAGTCCTTGGGCCGCACGTCAGGGAGGGAGGGCAGGCTGCTGCATCTGGTCCATCTCACATCTGTATTTGTTCAGAGTAAGGATAGTGGGGGAACTACTTTCAGCAGTAAATGTAAATCAACTGTAAGGACAAGCAAACCTACAGTTGTTATGACTTAACTAAAAATGCACTTTATAAGGGCAAAGCTCTGTGTGACCAAAGATAATTCTGTCTCTGGGCTTCAGTTTCACCATCTACAGAATGAAGCTATTGGACCAAGTGTCCCCCAAGGGTCTTTCAGGGCTGATGGGCTGTGGCTCTGGGACATGAGGATTACTCCCCAGAAGTAGAAGACTAAACTACTTTCCAGATTTTGAACTGGACCATCAGTTGCAGTAGCACCAGTATCAGCTCAGCAAAGAAGAGATCCCTAGGCAGGGTGGGCCTCTGGGGGCCAGAATGGGCCAGATTTAGGGAATGGGAAATTGTATCAAGCACTGATCCAGCACCTGTCCCTCATCGGAGAGTACTCTAACTGTGGGTGATTTTTCCTGGGCTTTAACAGAAAAGCAGGTTTGTGAATTCCAAAGCATCAAACAATCAATAGATGTCTTTTAAAGAACATGCATCCTATCATGTAGCCACTGAAAGTGATGTTTGTGAAGCCAAATAGCAACATAGGGGAATTCTTCCAGGATGAGGAGGGAATATGAGCAGGCACAGAGCTAGGGCTGTACAGGGAGCAGTATGAACTAGCACAGTGGTTCTCAAGGTGGGGTGCCCACACAGCAGCCTCAGCATTACTTGGAGGTTTGTGTGATGTGCAGAATCTCAGACCCCAACCAGGTCCAATGCATCAGAAACTCTTGGGGTAAAGCCCAGCGATAGGGGGCTTTGCAAGCCTTCCAGGTGACTTTTATGGGTAGGAGAGGAGACTCCAGATCCACAAGGCAAGGGCTCGGATCCCAATCCTTAGCAGCTGCATACACCCAGCAACTCACTGAACCTCCACTTGGTTTTCTCATCTATAAAATGGAGTTAACTCCTATCCAGAGGGATGACTGAGAGAATTCAAGTAAATATTAATTTATATATAAACTATTACAGCACCAGGTATGAAAATTAATTGCACAATAAACAGTCCTCCACATTTCTATTGGCTAAACTTTTGGTAAGGCAATCATGTTACCTTGAAAGCATAAAAGCAGCATTTATGTAGTGCTGTGAGCCCCCACAAATGAAGCACTGCTCTGTGGCTGTGGTCCTAGATAGGGATGTACAGCAGGTGCTCTGCCATTAATCCATCAGTGGTGACAGCCTGCGACGCTCCATCAGGGTGTGACATATTTCAACACCAATCAAGAAATGAGCTCGCGAGCATGCTGATGGCTAATCAAGGCTGCCGACGGGGACACACTCTGGCACACTTGTTAATGGCATTCTCCATTAAACTGGAGCCGCCCAGGTGTAAAATAGCTACCTTGATAGGAACCTCCATGGGCACAGGAAGAAGGGTAGACAGACAGCTGATGGGCTCCCAACCTTGTTTTACTTAACTACAACATGCCAGAATATTCCTCAGAACAGCTTCCAGTATTTAAAAATATGTCACAAAACTGACATCAAGGACCTCGCTCATACACTGACAGGATTTTACATTTTTATCTTTAAATATTTCCCAGTAGGTGAATTACCCAAATTAGTCAATAATAGAACCCAAAATGACTATGTTTAGCCAATTGAGTGTGACATCAAAATGCCTGACCGCAGGAGCCATCTCTCCCTCAAAGCCATTTTAATGTGACTGTCCACAGGCACTGAAAGGTTGCAATTTTGCTGCACTGATGGAATGCCACAGCAGAAGTTTATAAACTAATAAACACAGACGTGGACACACAAGACACGCCACCCCCAAAGCCTTGTAAAAGAACACAAAGTTACTGTTAATACCTAGAAGTCTAAAAAAAATGTCATTTCCAGTAATATCAATTTTTCATCAGGACACATCACTCAAAACACGACTTCCCACAGTGATAGACTCTGCTGGAAGCTCAGGTTAAAGAAGTCATTCAGTAAAGAGTGATTTCCGACAGATTCATTCATTTCTTGTGATAATGGCCATATTGTGGAGTTCACCTCCATCTTGGTGTAAATATAGAACACCACAAAAATATTCAGCCTAGAATGATCCTCGGGACGTACTGCTCCTTTTAGCGCTGGCTCCTACAGTTTTCTCCTGTGTAATTAGTTGGCATTTTCTTGTGAGACTTCAGGGGATCTGAGCTCTAGTTAGGTCCCTGGTTTGGGAATGAGTAGGGACATTCAGAGGTGTTGCTCAGCAGTCACAGGGCAAACCACTCAAATCTACACCAGTCGGTAAAAAAGTGAAGCTACTTTTCTGGGTAGAACAGAAAAAGGCCTTGGAAGAAGTGTTATTTCTGAGCATCCCATGTGGCTCTTTCAGTGGTTGGATTTCTTGGCCCCTCACCACACCTCACCCTCATGGCAAAGTGCACCGCCTCTGCCAGAGCACAGAAGTTCCAGAAGAGCCGTCAGTTGTAGCTGGGATCAGCTGTGCACTGAGATCTTGGCACACAGAGCTGCCAGCCCTGCTCTCTGCTGTGCTGGTCACTGCTCTGAGCGCTGCTTCGGGTTCCCAGGCCACACTTTCTGTGGGATGTCAACAAACTGCAGCCCATTTGGAGACTCATGAGTGGGATGCTAAGAGGACGTGAGAACTCTGTGTGAAGAGCTAGGGGAAGGATACGTTTCTGCTGCCTCGGCAGCCATGGGGTGGCAGCCATGGGGTGGGAAACAGGAGTTAAAGGCCACTCGCCAGCCTGCACTCATCTGAAAAGCTGCCCTGTGGCAGGTGGAGCCGGCATGCTCTGGGTGACCCCCACGGGGCAGGAAGAACTGGAGCTGGAGGGGGAAAGTCAGTGGAGGAGTGGCTTCCCCTCTACAGGATGCACTGTGCCTGAGGCACCTGACAACCTGGCAGTGTAGCATTCTCCTGCCCCTGGAGGTGACCAGCAGTGGCCGGAAGTTACTTGGCAGCCGGTGGGGAGCGCGTGAGTCAATGATTCTATAAATAATAGTACCTTGGATTGATACATTTGAGGATGGGCTGTGGCAGCTCAACCAACTGGAATAGATACAAATAAATGTTCCTGCAGGATGGGTCACAAAACACCTACAGAGCCCTGACCACGGTGGTTTCTGCTTTCACTAAGTCTCTGCCCTGCACATACCCAGCTTCCTGAATCCTGGCTGTCTCCCACATCCCTGGCCGGCCCTCCCCAGACCTGTCCTGTGCCCTTGAGGCCATCTCTCCACAATCAAAGACAGATCCCAGGGCATGGGAGGGATGCCATCACCCTCTGGGATTACTGTCTCTTAAATGGCGCATACACCCTTGACTTAGATCATGAGCGCAAATTATGATCTTGGGCCTCTTTAGGGCTCTGGGCAAACTCATCCCACCCTGAGGCTTTGATTTGTCTCCTGTAAAAGCAAGAGAACTGGGCTGGATGACCAGTGTCCTGTGGGCCTCTCGACACTCACAATGGTGCAGGGGATGAAATCCTGTCTGGCTGCTACTGTCCTGTCCAGTCATGTGACAGCCAGTTCTTGGAAATGACTTCACCTGCACGCAGCACACTCGCTCTAATCTAAGGCAAGCTGGCAAAGCAGCTTAGCTGGTGATCAGCTGCAGGATGCTCCTTTTGGGCTGCTGCCTGGGGAGACAGTGTTTCCTCCCATCTACGGCTTCAGTTCACTTCCGGCACTCAGTCCTGTGGCCTGCCTGGGGTTGCATTCTTTGAAGGATGCATTTTTCATTATGATTTTTTTTTGCGGAAATAGGAGTTAAAGGCCACATTAAGTGTACTCACCTCTGGCTAACTTTGGGCATTTGCCGCTGGGTCTGGGGCTGGTGCGGGTGGATGTCGGGTATTTGCCAGGCCCAAGGAGGAAGCCACATCCTCATTCTCGCCTCTTTGCTGTCCCTGCTTCCTACTGTGAGCCTCTGTCTCTGGGTTTGATGTTTCTAGAGCAATATTTCCAATCCTATTTTTGACTAATGAACTCATTTTACAGTAATCTATAATTTCACAAATCCTCTACAATTAAAAAAATCATTTTATCATTTTTGCATGGCTTACGGTAAAAAAAGATTTTAAGTTAAATATTTTATATGAGTATATTATTCAAAGATTACATTAAATGAGCATTAAAAGACAATTTTTAATAATGCTCATTATAGAGAAGGACACATTTCAACATTTTTCCATTTAACAAGTTACACATAACATTTCATTTCCTTTAAATTAGTTGTGCAAGGAAAGATGAATTTGTTGACAAATAAAAAATGACATTTTGGTTCCGGGACCAACGTATATTTAAAACATAATTGAAACTTAATTAGGTGCATCAGCTTCAAAAATAGATAAAAACTGCTTTTGTGACCTGATCTTTAGAATCTGTTATTTCAAGCTTCAGAGAAATCAACTGTAGTGTGTTTGCAATGTTCAGATGTTATCTAAATAAGATAAAGCAGAATTCAGAGATATTTTCAAGTTCTTCTCCCAAATAACATATTGCTGATAATAATTTTTTCCAATCAATAAAAGGCAAGCAGGTTAAATTATCTCTGCATCATCCGCCCCCTCCTCACCTGATTCCCTCTTCCTCCCACTGGATATACTAAAGACATTCAGATGACCTATATACAGTAAGAACTTGGATCAGATGATCAAAATGTATGGATCTGGTAAAAATAACCTTGAGGCGAATTTGCAGAATTATCATTCTTTGGCTTTTCATTAACTTGGGTGCTCTCAACATAAATGTTTTTTATGTTTCCTCTCTTTGTCCCTTTTTATAACCACACTGGTCCACTTTGGTTATGAATGAAGACATGTATGACAAATATTAAAAACAATTTAACAGCATATACCAGTCAAAGTGAGCCAAAGTGATAAACTGGCGACTGAGTCTGATTTCTATTATCTGTGCGTTTGCTCATGACATGCATGTGCATACACATGCACACCCATGCACATTCAGAGGCCCCCAAAGTTCCATTTTAGGGGAAAGTACATATAATCATTCACTGACTTTTTAAATATGTACTTTGAATCTGATGCATTTCCCACCTTCAACAATAGTAAGCCCGAAGCACTACTGCAAGGCTACTTATGCCTACCCACTGTTAGCTGTGGAAGAGGAGTAAGGATGGCACCGTCCTTCAGGGAACAGGTGGCCTGCCAGGGCCGTGGTGCACAGGAGAGGTGGAAGGCTGGGCAAGAAGGGTGAGGACAGGTGGACCCACCAGGATGGCTACTGTGGATGGGGAGCGGAGCAGGTAAGTCTGAGTGGTGGTCCGGCCAGGGAAGATTCCAGGGGGTGCATTTTGGGGTCGTGATACATGGGATGCACTGTAGCCCATTTGACTCCCCCAGAGCAGCCCCTCACTGTCTTACCCCTCTGGCTTCAGCGTGGGTCCACACATCTGGGCACTGGCCTCTCCTGCATATTGCTGGCCCAGGATTCCTGACTCTCCGACACTGCCAAGCACAGGCTAGGCACGATGAACAGTGACACTCCTCTCTGGACACAGGGTCACTTGTAGACCAGGCCACAGGCCCTAACCCCCAGCATGCTCTGCTTACCCTCTGGGTACAGCCTGAGATCTGGAGAAGCCTCCTTTCTTAGATACCAGCCCCCAAGGCCCTGAAAGGGAAGTCAGCAAGGCCTTTCCTAGGCTGCTTTTGTTGAAGGACCTGAGTTTTTCATTTTCTAAGAAACAGGGACATAAATGGCTTGTTGGCATTTTACTGACAGAGGTGTGGGCGAGTGACTGGATCCCTTGCAGGCCTGGCACTGAACCAACGGGAAATTATGGGCTCCCGGAGGATCATGGCGTCATCTGTCAGGGGCTCAGGGCACAGCCCTGCCTGCCTACACACAAGCACAGACAGACACCACACATAGACACTCAGACACACACACATAGACACAGTCACACAAAGGCACTTACACACTCATACGTGGACACTCATATACAGACATACAGACACGCATACACGCAGATACATTCAAAGATATGCACACATAATCCCCCCAACACTCACAAACATACCTACAGACACATTCACAGATATAGTTAGACATACAAACATACACAGACACACATACTCGTATACACGGTCATGCCCATATGTATATACAACACACACACACACAGAGTCATCTAACACTTCCTTTCCAACACTCAGGACAAGCAGAATATACTTTGTACCAGAAATCATTCACTTCTGCCCTCAAAAAGGAGACAGGCACGGAGAGGGCAAAAGAAGAGGTGGGGACTGCAAAGACTCTCACCTCCATTTACCTGCATCCTGCAGGTAAGGCCTGAGGCTGCCCCATCTGCCCCTCCCCTGACTGTGAGGGGGGAGGGCAGACACGCCTTCGAGGGTGGGTAAACCACAGACCACAAGACGCGGGGCCCTCCAGGAGATGTGTGAGACCGGCTCCAACAATTTTCTAACACAGAGCAGTCAAACAAGGACTGAGGGGTTCAGAGGACCTGGCGCAGGATGGAGAGAACACAGACAGGGTGGGCTCAAGTGTAGGCCACAGCACAGAGCAAGTTACCAAACCTTTCCAAACCCAGTCTCCCTATCTGTAAAGAGAGGATGTGGTGAGGCCTCCTTCCCAGAGGGCTGCTGTGAGGACTGAATGAAGTGGGGAAATGTTAATGACAACAACTGGCTTTGGCACAGTTGTGGGATTCTTTAACACGTTTGCCCAAGTGGCTTCTCACAGGGAGAATTTCAGGTGAGGGGTGGAGTAATGCAATGAGTCTGGAGGACAGTGGTGGACGGGGTACTGCAGGGCAGGCAGGATGCTGGGAGAGTTCCAGAAGTGTGTGGCTTTGGACTGGCTGAAGAACTGGCTTTGTGTGACAGACAATGGGAGAGTCAATGAGGGTCCACAGGAAGGAATGGATGGGAGGGGCACAGTCTGAGCTGGTGGGGATCTTTAAGAGCATCTATTCCTGAGTGACTCAAATGTGGCAGAGGCCATGGGGTCCCACGTGTTGATCTGTGGTCCCCTCAGCGGCTGCAGGCAGAAGACCCAGGCTGGTCACATGAATAGTCTGTACGTCACTGTATGGAAATGTATTATTTTGCATGTGTTCCATGAGGTGAAAAGCTTGAGAAGTACGGATCTAGCCCTGTGGTGCATCATAGCTGAGACCCCCCAAGGACTAGAAAGAAGGGAGTTGTAAAAAGTCATCCAGAGCTGGGAGAGTACCTCCAACCCTGGAACGATGTCCCCAAGTCCCTTCCTCTCAACAAACCACCACCCAGCCAGTCACGGGGTCTCCTGAGCTGAGGACAAGGCAGCCAACATGGAGGAACTGGCTGCTTCCCAAAGTGCAGCCTGCCTGGGGCTCCTCAGCAGGCCTGGGAAGAGCAGCCTCAGGCACTGGACCGAACACTGGGATCCTCATTAAGGCCACTGTTACCCGGAACACTCATTTCACTCAACATCTTTCAGAGAAAGGGCAATTAAAAATCTATTCTGAGTAGAGACATACTTTTAGAATGAAATTGAGAAGACACCCTGAACATAACATAAAACATCCAAGTCCAGAGTGATTAAAGACAGATAAATCAAGCACAGCACGACAGAGACAGAACAGAGGGAGCCTTGCAGCCTCACACAATCGCTCCAGCCCAGGCGAACAGAGGCACCAAACCAACAGGAAATCACGGGCTCCTGGAGGATCGTGGCGTCATCTGTCAGGGGCTCCCTGGCTACACACAGAGAGCGTGCGCAGGCAGAGGATCCGAGCAGGAGGACGCCGCCACCCCGATTCTCAGCTGAGGGGAGGACAGGATGCACAGGGAGCCTCCTCCTGGCCTGCCCTGGCCACAGCAAGAGTGAAGGGAAAGGGCGAGAGGGCGCGAGGAGAGGAGAGGTGCATGCGACAGTGCTGAGGTGGGTGTGGGAGCGCAGGACCAGTATCCACAGAGATCGTGATTCCAAGTCACAGGTCGAACTTCACAGAAAGTCTCTTTCTGGACCAAGCAAATCAGCCTAGGAATCTCCAAGCCTGGTTTTCTGGCTTGAACACTGTAATTTAGTCAGTAGGGCGGTTTGTCAGTATTTGTAGTCTGCAAGTCTAGTCTAACGATACTGATGTTGAGAGTGACAAGGCGGGGGTCCCCTTATCAGGAGAAAAGTAAAGCCTACTTACTACCTATAGATTTCTTCACCCTGAAAAATATCACCAGGCCATGGTACAGTCTGCACCTTAGATGCCAACGAAGGTCGCACGTTAAAGGCTTAGTCCCCAGCTTGGCACCACTCTGTAGGTGGGACCTGGGGGAGATCTTGTGGGCCCTGGGAGCAGCCCCTGAAGGGTCAGTGGAATCCCGGATCCTCTTGTTCCTTTTTTTTACACTTTCTGGACATGAACTGAGCAGTTCCACTCTACCACGTGCTCCCCGCTGCCACATGCTACCTCATCACAAGCCCAAAAGCCGTAGGCCCAATTGATCATGGGCAGAAACCATGAGCCACAATAAGCTCGTGCTTTCTAAGCTCGTGGGTTTTTCTATGTTGATCTCAAGTATTTGTTATCGTGATGGAAAGACGACTAATACAACAAACACCTTGTAAACTAATCTTTCAACACGTCAGACTTAACATGGGAACTCAGAGGCAGGGAAAAGAGGAGCCATAGTTATTAAGCACATACGAAGCATGGCCTACGCTTTACTTTCTTTTCCTTGTAATGCTTTGCAGTGGCCCTAGAGCAGAAGGTAAAGTTGTCCCTGTCTCTCAGATGAAAGCTGAGACTCGGGTTAAGAGGCTAATGAAGTTGGTAAGGAGTGCTGCTGGCATCCTCATTCTGCTCTGCACGTGACTGTAGCTGTTGGAGTCTACACCTTCCCGCCACCCCACACTGGGTACTGTTTAGCACAGGCCAAAATCTAATCAACAGAGAAAGTTCCTGTGTCAGCAGCAGTCTGTGGAGGAGAAAGTGAACAGTAACAAATGCCTGATTACTGTAAACCAGCTTAGAAATGCCAGGCCACTAAATCATGCTGAAGCCTAACATTTCAAAACCAAAGCACTCCGTCTGCTGGCCCCTAGCAGCTGCCCTGAGTCCCTCTGCAGACCATGGGGTGCTTGGAAGGGGCAAGCAGGGGAAAGGATCCACCATGGGATCTAGCTAGGGACTGCTAGCCTCGAGCAACACCCTCCAAGGGGGTCCTAACAGAGCCCCCCCATCCACCCTATTCAGGCTCAGGCCCTGGCTCTGTGGAGGGGTTAGGGTGGGCTGGAAAGGGAGTCAGGCAGAGGGTGGGCCTGAAGGTGAAGGGTCTTTAGTCTGGAAGGCCCACTGCCCCATCGGGTAGGCAGGACCACATTGTGGAGGCTGTGGATCCAGTCCCCCTTCTACCAATACTCATGGTGTGTCTACAGTGTGCCAGGACTGTGCTGAGCTTTGGGGTTACTGGGCTTCAGGAACTCAGTCTGGGGGGTAGGTGCACCTGAACTGTGCTCACACTAGGGTAACACCCGCAAGGCAGGTTATTCCCTGTTCTCTCACACGGCAGCCACACGACAATGTGCATCTCTGAACGGTATCTCAGCTGTGGCTCTAGCAGAGGACTCATATATTTTGCCCTAGATGAATCCTTGTGCTATAGGTGGAAAAGAAATGGGAAAGAACATGTTCAGAGGCTGGGAGGTGGTTGCCAAATCCAAGAAGAGAGGATGGAGCCAGAACCCAAGCGGGGGTCTTGGTGGGAGTGCAGACAGACAGATGCAGTGACAGGAGAGGAGGGCTGAAGGCCTAGAGGAGGCGCTGCTGGATGCTGGGGGCAGAAGGAGGAGAGTTCTGATTTGGCCATGAGACAGGGATGCAGGTGGAGGACGGGACTGGGGGTAGGCCTGGGAAGAGGCGCCTGGGGGCGTAGAGGACTCTTTCGGGGCTGGTGTCTTAGGGTCAGGAGTGGGGTCTGTACCAATGATGCAGATCTGGAAACCACACTTTTGGGAACACAGAACACTACTCAAGAGAGAATATGCAGAGTGACAAGAACAAAGATGGAGGCACTGAATGGGAGGAAAAGAGAACCTGGCCAGGAGGGCAAGAGCCACAAAGTATATTTATTTGGCAAGTTGGAGACTCTTTCCATATCTGATCGGCGGTAGTGAGTAAAAAACAGTACCTCTGAGACAGATATGGTGGTACACACTTGTAATCCCATCACTCTGGGAGGCTGAGGCAGGAGGATCACAAGTTTGAGCCTACCTAGCCTGGGCAACTTAGTGACTTCATGGGAACCTGCCTCAAAATAAAAAGTAAAAAAAAAAAAGGCTGGAAATGTAGCTCAGAGCAAAGGCCCTGGGTTCAATCCCCAGGACTATGGGGGAGGTGGGGAGACCCAGCTCCTCCAATAAGAGTTTTGATAAAAGAGTGGAGAGTGGATCCATGAAGCATTGGTCACAGAGAACTGGGAACACTTCAAAGACAGGACATGAACCTCATCAGCAGAAGGGGCCCGGAGTGCTCCCACCCCTGGGCTATGACTCCATGCAGCATCTTTGGTGTTTGCAGGAATACAGCCTGGACTTGAAGATGGCCTCTGCCACCAACTCACCAGCCAGGTGACCTTGGTTAGTCACTTGTCATTTCCAGGTGAGGAAACTGAGACACTGAGTTGCAGAGGATGATGCAAACTGCTGTTTGTCATCACAAAGGGAGGATGGGAAAGGGAAGAGGGACAGGGCAAGAGAGGGGAAGAGAGAGAGAGAGAGAGGGAGGGACACACGCGCACACACACAGGTGAACCATAGCCCCAGGGTACCAACCAAATCCCCCCAGAGGTTGGCACTTGGATTTCTCTGGTTATGGCGCTCTGTGGGGTTAGGGCTTTCAAATCTCAGTGTCTGGGGACATGACAGCTTCCTTTCAGACTAGACAGCAGCAGAAAGGCACAGCTCCCCAGGGGCCAATCACTGTAGCAGTGCACCTCCAGCAGGCATAAGACAGATTCCAAGGTGTCCTTGATGGTTCTGGATCTGCTTCTAGAAAGCTGCTCTTTTTTTTTTTTTTTTTTGGTGCTGGGGATTGAACTCAGGGCCTTGCACTTGCTAGGCAAGCGCTCTACCGTTGAGCTAAATCCCCAACCCTAGAAAGCTGTTTTGATCAGTTTCGATCGTTACCCCAACAGGATCAATAACCTCTTCTTGGCTGCTGCTGCACTTTGCCCCGTTCTTGTTCACTTTTCACCACAACCTGAGGAGTATCACTATCTTTATTCACACATCAGAAATGGGACTCTAGAACTGCATGCTAATATGCACCCGTACATGCCTGGTAAGCAGCAGCCCTGGGGTACAGACCTTAAGATTTGATGCTCTGGCACCAAAGTCCCAGTTTTTGAGGTTTCATGGATTACTAAACTCCCAAAACATCTGGGGATAAACAATAGGTTGCCAACTTCATAGCTTGCAAAGCAAGAATAATGCTTTAAACACCAAACAACTAGTCACCTTCACTTCATACAGAACACATTTTTGACAGTCGCACATGCACATTTGCACAGACACACTATCAAAGAGGAAAGATGCGGAAGGATGTCTGGTCATTCTGTTTGGCTCTCAGCATCTGAACCCTGCCCTGGGCCTAAGAATGCCGCTCCTCGCAGACAAAGCCCACCTTCCCCCGAGAGGTAGAAAACAGCAGCTTGATTACTTCCCTTGCTCCACTACTAGACTCCCAGACACACACTTTTACTCAGACGCCAGTGGTGACGGTGTACAGAGCCCTGTGGCATCGCCACCTGGAGCTGGTGTGTCAGTGGCACAAGCTGGAGACCTCACCAGCAGGGCTGCAGCAGGGTCTTTGCTGGGCCAGGTCTGGGAATGACCGGTTGTCATTCTGGACCACTCCTGTCATTCTTGAGCTTGGTTCTCCACCCTCCTGAAGATGCTGGGCTGCCTAACATCCTTTCAAACTCCTTTTCTGTCTCAATTAGCCAGAATTTGTTTCTGTTGCTGAACAAAGAGTCCTGACTGATAGAACATCATCGCAGGATAAAGCACAACACTTAAATGGAATGCATTTAGTTTTATGAGAATCTCATGGTGCCTGTATTTTCTCTTTGGCTGCAGACCAGTCTGAGACAGGCAAGGTTCAGCAGATTGGGGCTGTACTCTCCTGCTCCACATGAAGTTATAAAATGGAAATATTGTCAATGGCCCCCCATGCCTATGAGTGAAGGCCAAGGCTGGCCTCTCTGGCCCCGTCACCCCTCTTCGTCAAACTCTGTCCTCTAGCTGAGATAGTCTGCACATTATCTGCAGGGCAGTCAGGGCCAATTTACTTCTCACCACTCCCCCCACTGCTGCCCACTCCTGCTTCCGCTGCCCTTGGCAATCTCTCCCACTCCTAAGGCACTACGGTCTTCTTGTCCATGTTAATTCCTTGCTTTAAAGTTTTTTCTTTCTAAGAAAATTTGCTCCTAAACCATCTGCACCACCTGCTCAGCCTGCTGGAGTGCTCCACATGGAGCTGGCCCTAACTAACCGGAAAGTTTGCTCATCTACGGAGGTTCACTTTGTCTCCTCTCTCTCGGTGAGATGGAGAACAGCTCATCCGTGTCCTCCACAGGAGGGTCCTTCAAAGACAATTAAGTCCCTCCTCAGCCTCTTTCTTGTGAAATGAAATTATCCCCAATCCTTTGTCCTTCTTCAAGAGTTCTGTTTTGCAGTCCTTTAATGGAGTGGACTCCATCCAGGGAATAACGCAGCCGGGAGGGCTGGGGGCGCAGGCGTGGGGTCTGCCGAGACATCCGCAAGAACAGCAAACTCTTCTCAGATCATTTGCCAAGCGAAATTACCTTGCTATTGACCAAAGACTGCCTCAGTTCGCCACCTCCTTGCCTGGTGTCCCTTAACCCACAGCAGGGCACCCAATCTTCCCAGACCCAAGGAGGAAGGAAGAGAAACACAAAGGGCGGGAGGGTAGCCAGGGACGAACTGAGGGTCTCCACTGTCGGGCTCAGCACCCTGTTTTGGCAGAGAGAGATGGATAGTTTAAATTGGAAAGTAATGGGAAAAAAGAACAAATATTTAGAGACAAATACTATCTTGCTATGCATCTGGGGTTTTCTTCATGAGGTCAACAGATTCTCTCAAGGTGAGCATCAGGTCATTCCTCTATGATCGGCCCAGTGGTATAAACTTAGTCTGGCACTGGAGAGGGTTGGGGAGGGGGAGAGAGTGGTGGATCTTAATAAGAGAGTGGATAATTACATGAATTCTTAATTAACCTCTCCCCAGTAATGACAGTCCTGGCTCAGTGGAGTGGAAAGAACATACCGTGACAACCATGTCCAGGGTCTGGAGTGACCAGCCCTCTGCCACACAGAACTGGGATCACACACAGAATGTGGGCTCCGTTAGGCCAGAAATGGTAGGTCTGTACATCTCATGTACCGTGTAGCCTCCCCACCCACAGGCCTGGCCCATGGGTGGCTTCTGGCCAACTCAATACCAGCGTGACACTGCAGATGAATTATCTTTACTTACAAATGACCGCTAACATGAGGCTGAGGAGCTGCCATCTTCCTCCTGCCAGCAGAAGTCTTACATCTCAGCGATACCCCACAAGTCACTGGGCCCAAGACCTCACGATTTGGCCAATTCATTACCTGCATCCTGGGCCTCACCTCTCCCCCAGTGAAATTGAGAACTGCAGGCATTTTCTTGAAGGCAAACAAGAAAATTGCCCAAAGAACCAAGTAATCTTCAAATGTCAAAAACATTCAGTGTGTGAATCATGCTTAAGTAAGAGCACAGGAATTTGGCAAAACGACAAGCGGTGGTTTATGACATTAAAGGTGACTTGCAAACAGTCAAACAATCAGCAGCAGAGGGAGAAGGAAGCCCAAGCCATCTCCTAGCAGGCCCAACACTGGCCATTTTCCCATTTGTGAAAGGATGTCAGGCGGCAAACCTCCTGAAGAGGAGGCGAGTGAGTCTTAGAGCCCCCTGTGACTATCTGGCCAGCCGCGTCAGGCCTGGCAAAGGATTTCCACAGCACTCCCTTTGACCCATGTGGTGGGCCAAGCCTGGCACCTACCTCCTCTCCCACTCCTAAATGAATGAAGCACGATTAGCTTTGGAAAGAACCTGTGGAACATCTTTGTCTAGGCCCAGGCACTTGGAAAACCTCCTAATGTGCTTCTGTGGTTGACAGCAATCTCCACTCATTTCCATTCTTACAGCTCTATCTCAAACTCTAGGGCTCTCAGTCCCTCCTTCCCCCAAGACCGAGGTCCTTATGCCCTACTGCCTGTCCTCAGCCTTGGTGAGTGACTCAGCCTATCTGGCACCATTTGCTCATTTAGAAACATTGGTCACCCTGCTCCTCTCCGATTCCTTCTCTGTTCATTAGCAGCTACAGATAACTGAGCTGCAGATAACTACAGATACTAGAGATAATTAAGGGAGGGCTGATGAGGGCCTGGCCCTGGAATCATCAACACTGTTGGGACCTCAATTCACAGCAATGGCATGAACTCGTTTGTACTCATTCTCTGAAATTCGACTATTGACAAACTCTGAGCAGATCCAGGTGTGACCTGGTCACTTGACAACCCCGCAACGCCCCAGCCCCAGCTGTCTTAGGTCGAAGCCCTGCAACGTTTCCTGAGGAGCCTGGAAGTGAGACACGCCCGAAGGGAACTAAAGGTCATGCCAGTGGCGACGTGAGTCGGAAAACATCCATGACTCAAAATTTGGCTCCTCAAGAGGTCATCAGTTACTAGGCCAGGCCCGCATGCCGGCCTAAGTGACTCAGATGGGCTCTACCTCTATTTGCCAAAAGAGCCTGAGGAGACCCTCAGAACCAATCACTCAACACCATTCATGCTGGGAGCTGCTGTTTTCATGTCCGGGAAGTAAGGAGGCAGCACCATCAACACCTGTTAAAATTCCAGGCCAACCCTTCACTTCTTGATGCAAGAAGAATGAGGATTATTTTTGTCTCATTTCATCTCCCGACAGCAGGATGGAGTGAGCATGAGAAAACTCCTTTGGCACACAACAGAAAGCAATCTGGCTGACCTCTCCACTCTTCTCTAGGCCCTGCCCCATCTGGATGCGGCCCACCTTGGCACTCAGATGTCACATCCATTTCCCTGTATCTCCTGCCTGTGTCTCCTGCCCTGTGATCCATGACCTGGCCCTTCCGTTCTACTCTGACCACACACACGCACACACCTTTCCAATACCCAGACAATACACTCCAGTTGTAGAAACCACTTTGCAGTCCTCAAATACTTGCTGCTTCTTCTGCCCCAAATGCCCCCATCTCTTGCTATACTCATAATTTTACCCTTCTTCTCATGCCCCTGAATGGCCCCTCTCACCTGGCTTCCCAGATTCTGACATCCCTCTAATTTTGGCATGTGTCACAGCAACATTATAATCCCATCCATTTTTTCTTTAGTTCCCTCCACTAGGTTAATGTCCCATGGGACAGAGTATGACCATGTTTCCTTCACCATTTTTATCCATGCTGCTGTGCCTTGCACATAGCAGGAGTTTAATAAATATTTATTGAATGCATGATTATATAAATGATGTCAAATTTAAGAAAACTTAATTTTCTTCTTGGTCCATGTAACAAAATGATCAGGTAATGTATTTTAAAGTCCATAGTTCAGCAATGAAGGACTAGGGGAGGAAGGGGAAGGCTGGGAGGGAGAAGGGGGCAAGGCAGACTCCCTGGTTTCCTCTCTGCACTCAGAATTTCAGAATTCCCCTCAAGGGGGAACCTTTGAGTCTGGAGAGTAAACAAGAGTTTGTAGCTGGGATTATTTAGATGTGTGGTTTCTCTGTTTATGCTCCTTTTATTACTTCCAGCCCTGATTTAGCCAGCACATGGCAGAGGATTCATAGGAAATTCTCTTCTCCCTACCTGGGAAAACATCATCTATGAAAGCCAGAGAGTAGAGAGGCTAGAACTGTCAAGAGGCCCAAGGAGGACTGGGGACAGCAGCTTATCCGTTACCTCTAAGATTCTTTTCCCTGAAACTGATGTGGATGACTCCTCAAAAATGTATGTCCCTGACCCTGATCTGTTCTCTAGTGAGGAAGACCCAGCCTACCTGCCACCACTGTCCCATCGTTGGAGCCCTCACTCCCAGCCCCAAACAAAACTCTTCTCCAATGTATCTGATGCCCTCCCAGTATCCCCGATGATGACAACAGCACCCCATCTGTCTAGTTTCTCAAACCAAATCTAGGTGCGGCCCTGGAGACCTGAGGAGGGCCCTTCCTTATCTCAAATCCACTGGCCTTTTTCCAGCTCATCCCTCACTGCCAACTTCAACTCATGGCTGGACTCCTGCCTCATCGCTCACTGCACCCCATACCACCCTCAGGAGGCTCCACATGGTAGCAAGAACCATCTCCGCAAATATGTCATGCCCTTAAAAACATGTCCTTAAAAAACCCCGAAGTCAGGCTGTGCTGAAATAAAGACGAAGTTTCTTTATGTGTGGCAAGACCCTTCACGATGTGTTCCAGGCTAATTCTCTGCTCTGCCCCTTGGCCTCTCAACCCCAGCCTCTCTGGCCTTTCTGTGAAGTACCATACTCTCTCCTGTACATCTGTCCCCTCTGCCTGGAACCTATCACCCCTACCCCCAAGCTCACCTTCCCTTTAGATCTTTTGAACAGTTCTTTAAAATCTCAGATCAGTCACCACCTACTCCCCGAATCCAAGATGAGGATTCAAGGCTCCCTGTGACAGCACAGTACACCTTCCCTCATGTTCACTGTTGCTTGCACTAGCTAAGAAACATCTCTATCTGTCCCCTCACCAGACTGTAAACTCTGTGAGGGAAAGACCCAGGCCTCTTTCTGCTTCCTGTCTGCTTCCAGCAACACACACAATGCCTGGCACACAGAAGGCACGCAGATATTTGTTGAACCACGGATAATGGGTTGGGTTGTATTGAGGGACGACACACTGCCTTACAGTCTGGCTTCACAGGAGACAGTTACAACACAGAAGAGCTGCTGATGGCAACATATTCCTTCCAAGGAAGATTTTCAAGCAGGAGAAAACAACTTTCCCAAACTGGCATAAAAACCAAAGAGTGAAAGATGAGTTGTTCGCCCAGCAGAGGAAATGCACATGATCAGGACTTCACAAGCTGTCTGTGTGGGGATGTGGGGAGATTCCGCCCCCACCTCCAGCCATATGCTAGGGAGAATCACGGTAGGAGAAATCCTTCCTTTCTCTTTAACTGAAAGAGAGGCCTTAATCTGGAGAAGATGACAATATGATGTGAGCTAGTACAGCTGCTGAGAATGAAGTACCTTGATATTACAGTCATATTTCTGGTCTGCCTTTCTCTTCTGTTTTGCTCACTTCAAGGGGTTAGCTTTGCACTGTGAACGGAAGTCTTGAGAGTCCTCCAGGGACCAACATGGGAGCAAATGAGGTCTGATTGTTTCTTCACATTCAAGTTTGTCTAGCTGTGAGCAGACTTTTGGGTGACATTAAGCCCTATGTCAGCAACAGCAGGCTCTCCCCAATCAGCTTAGGACATATGTCCAGAGCTAGCTCCCAAATTATTCCTTATGATCAGCCCCTGGCATTCTCCTCACAAGGCAGACTATGAACTCAAATGCCCGTGTGGTGATTGTTCCTTCTCTATTCATGGTAGTCGATCATGTCTGTCTACTATCTTAGGAAAGGCCAAAAAGCAAGCATTATGCATGCCGAGATTGTACCCTTCAAATAAATTATCAGACCTCAAGTTTAGAGTCAGAAAGCAATTTCATTGAATTTGCTTTCCCAGTGTATTTTTGTAATTACTGGCAAATAAGAAAGTTGTTAATTTCTGTATATATATTTTGTATCTCATTGGGTTACTGGATATATTGGACAGAAAGATCTCACTCACTGACATGCGACACCTAAGGCTGATGTTTTTAAGAACAATGTAGAGCTCCTATGAAGAAAGCCACAGATGTTTAGAGAGAGATATGAAAATGAATGGAAATAAATAGCGAGTAAATGGACGAGCACATTCCTGAATGAGAAGATGCAATACTGTAGGCAAGATGTCAATGCTTTATAAATCAATTTATAGCTATCACTGAATTCAGACGGGTACCAGGTAAAGCAAATTCTACAAGATAGAGCTTGGCACAAACTATTTTAAATTTTAAAGTTTATCTGGGCTACTAGACGTGTCAGAGATAGTAGCCAAAAGCATTCTGGAAAATAATAATGAAGGTGATCTGCACAATCAGATTTTAAAACATAAAATAAATACCTCTCTAATTAAAACAATGTACTGCAGTAATAGGTTAGAACAGAATAAAAATATCCTGGAAACACCTAAGCCTACAAGAATGTAGCATATAGGTTGTAGTGCTTCAAATCAGTGGGAAAAGAAAGATCACTTACCAAACAGAACTGGAAGAATTAGCTATTAAGAAAAAGTTAAGTTCCTGTTATATTTTAGAACAAAATGAGAGAACAAAATAAAAAGTTGAATCTACAAAATGAATCGTGAAATAAGTAGAAGAAAATGCAAATGAATAAATATCTAAAGCTAGGAACGGGAAGGATTTTCTAAGCATAAAAATAAGAGGAAACGTCAAAGTAAAAAAAAAAAGCTGATGAATAGGACATGCAAAATAAAGGCTTCTATGCAACCAAGAAACCATAAATGAATTTAAAAGACAAATGGCAAACCTGGAAAAATATTTCCAACGTTACACCAAAAGGTTAATATCCTCTTATGCATAAAGAGCTCTTACAAATCAATGAGAAAAAAGATAAATATAAATAGAAGAACAGGCAAAGGACAGGAATGTCAATATACACAGAAACAAATGCTCTAGCCCACTAGTAATCAAGGAAGTACAAATTGAGGCCATGAGGTACCATTACTCAACTACCTAACAGATTAAATTAAAAAATGTATAATGGGCAAGAATATAGTAAAGTGGGTGTTCACATGCCATTTATGAGAAAGTAAAATAGCACAGTCTTTCTGGGGCCAATGCGGCAATACATATCAATGTCTTCAGTATATTCTCACCACTAATGTGGTAATAATCAGCTTTAGGAACTAATCCTAAAGAATTAGTTAACCCAAAATGTCCACACACACTTGCTGAACAATATCTTATTGCCATGTTATTTATAGCAGCAAATAACTGAATTATCTAAATATCCCACAATAGGAAATTAGTTAAATAAAATATGACACAGTAATATAATGGAATATAATGAAAGATAGCCTTCTAAGATAATGTTTCTGAATGAGTAATGACAAGGGAAAATCAATGCAAGATTAAGAAGGGAAAAAAGCAGACGACAGAATATACAGCATGATCCCAATTCTGCTAAAAGTGACAAATAATAGATTCAGAAATGTTAATTGTTTTTTTGCCTCTGAGTGATGAGATTTGCATGGTTTTTCTTTTTGTTAAAATTTTCCATAAAGAACACTACTTTTATAATTGGAAAGTTATATAATTTTTAAAAGATCAAAGCTTGGTAATTCTATTTCTAGAACTCTATCCAAATATGATCTCACATAACTCTCACAGCCATCCTGTGAGCTTGGTACTATTGTTTTCACTTGACATGCCTAATATTACCTTTAGACGGAGGCTTGGCAGATCCATCTGATACCAAAGTTGTGAACCAAATGATACATAAGAATAACCACCAAGTGCTGTAGGAGGGAGAACAGGAATTTCCATGGGAATAGCTGAGCTAGAGTACACAGATATGATGGAAGACCAGGCAGCCATTCAACAGTGACATTTAAAAATAATTTTAATGACACGGGATAATATTCGCTAAATACTAAAGTAAAAAAGATGACAATCCTCATGTGCAAGATGGTTCCAAAAATTATAAAAATGCAAAAACAGAAGATTGGAAAAAATATAATAAAATACTAACGTGAGTCATCTCTAGATGACAGGTTTATTAGAAATTACCACTTTGCCATGCCTGAAACCTTCACGTAACGGATGTTGCTTCAGTTATCAAAATACGTTGCACAATGACTTTAAAAAATGGACATATCATTCATTATAATCCCGCACTCCTCTTCCTTACGCCTCCCCATCTTTTAAGGCCAAGTTCAAGGCTTACCCCCCCCCCCACCATGAAGCATTCCTTCATCTGCTCAGGCCATCCTGCCCAGCCTCCCGAAGTATGTGCTCAAAGTGCAGCTTTGATTCTTCAGAAAGTCCCACATGGATCTCTAACTGAGGCTCTTGCACTGGGCTCCACACCAAGGATCCCAGAGTCCCCAGGGTAGGGGTAAAAGCCCTGCTCTTGGGTGTTGTATGTCATGGCTCTGAGCTGTTCAGGCTTGCAGAATGGGTGTCAGATCATGTGGTCCTCATGGTTGGGGACAGCACAAATAACACCATGAACCGGACCTGTGGGACTGAATGCTGGTCCTTGACCAGAACCACTCCAGGATGAAATCATCACAGTTCATGGGAAACGAGAAAACTCCAGACAATATAGTGAATTTTCCAAAACATGTTTAACTGTCTGAAATTCTGGGATTATATTCTAATTGTTGGTGATAAGCACGCTACTGAGTTTTGCAATGATGGGGTGAAGTTCTCTGGCACCTTTTTAGCATTATTTAATCCAATACAGCAATTCTTTTCCTTACCCCAATTATTTTTTTCTCCTATCATTTATAATTTTGTAAATTACTGCTTTGTATTTGTTTCCTTTTTTCTATGGCAAATCTTCCTATGAAAAATGTCTGTTCCATGAAGTCAGGCTTGGTCTGGCTCAGAGGCAACACAGGGTAGGTACTTAATAAATCGTTAAATAAATAAAGCTGGGGAAGGTGGAGGGCTTGTTGCACTTCAGCCAGAGTCTTAAAATATTAGAAAATCAAATTTGGTTCTGAATTTGATGGGGTTGGCTACGTAGTGTCATGCGGTACCTTGTAAAGGGTTCCTTTGGGCCCCAGTCATTGTGGGAGTAAGACATTAAAAAAAGAGTAAACACAGAGCCGAATTCCTGGCTGGTAGCTCTGGCTCATGAGCTGGCAGGACATATTAAGTAGGAGCAGACATACAACTCAATCGTAGGCAGGTCTCCATCGCCTCCTTCCATTAACACTCTCCTTCCCCCGGGGCCTCCCAGCTTCCCTTCACAAATGCGTTGCTTTTACAGAACTTGATGAGAAAATGCCCTCTTGTGGGCGTGACAGTGGACCACTTCTGTTGTGTTGGAAATTTCTCAAAATGTGGTTATTCAAGAAAATTCTTTCATTAGATGTAAACATATTTTTTAAAAAACCTCACCCATCACCCTTTTGTTAATGTGAAAATACATTTTCTAAGAGGCCATTAAACAGTCCTCAATTCGCTTCTGCCTGTCGAGCTTAGCAAGTTCTGATGATCTTCAACATCATCGTCACAAAGATAATTATTCTCCTTTCTAAACTTCTGTGCGATTTGATAATGACTGGGTGACTTTTTTTTTCCTAATCATCACCTAGGATCTGCCTCCTTTCTGCTCCCGAGAACCCATCACCTGAGACTGACGGGCAGCAATTGAAAATAATAAAATTATGTAAGATGAGCTTGTAATCACCTGCATTTCACAAGAAGCAAAATGCATTTCGCTCTGGCTGCAGAACAAAGTTTCTTCCTCATTTTAAATCTGTATCAGAGGTAAAGCCTTCTATTAAAACACAATTCTCTGTACGCTTACAGCCTCTGGCAGACTGCCAAGGAGACTATCATGGAGCTTCTGCTTTAGAGAAGCTGGCCGGCAAAGGAATCGGAGATGCTGGTAAGAAAGAGGGTGCGAAGTCTCCGGAATTCTTGGGAGGGTTCTGCCCACACCTACCTCCAGCTCTTCTGTCTGGGTCTCCCTGCAAATGGAAATGTGCACACACACACACACAGACACAGACAGACAGAGCCACCCTTTCTGGGAGGAGAACAGGAGGGGAAACATTGAGAATATTCTTCCCCATCTCTTTCTGCTGGATGTAATTTACTGGTACATGCAACCACTTGGGGGCACAGTTATTTGAGAATGCTGGCATGGTGTTCCAGTTCAGGTGGTAAGGTCTGAAGCCTAATTTAGCTACTTTTAAGACAATCCCCAAATCTGGCTTACAGGAGCCCCAGGATGCAAAAGAATCCTGAGTTATTTTTAAGGGGAGTCTAAGATACATTGTAAGGGACATTTCTATAAGGGATTTTATGAAATTATTTTGTTCCACTTTCTCTTTTAAAAACTGTACAGGTACCCATTTCCCAAAGTGAATGTCACCATTCTGTATTACTACATTAAAACAAACAAACAAAAAACAACTGGTTGTTTAATAGTTTCTAACAATGTTCTACATTATGGCCTGCCTTCTTCTGTTTCCATCAGTATTAACACAGACTTGTCCATAAACACCTATTGCTCACCATGAGAGGGGAGAGCAGTGGCAAAATCAACCTATTATAGTCAGATTTCTTTCCTTGGTTAGGCAAATTTTTGTTTTTCTCAATATGAAAATATACCATTTATTTTAAAAACTGGAAAAATATAAAAGTAGAAAAATTACGATATATTTTCTTTTTTCTATGTCCTTGGTTTTTATATTCTTGACATCATATTGTATAGATAATTATCTCTGATTTCTTTTAATTAAGCAAGTTTCTTTCTTAATTAAAAACTATTCTCTCAAATAACCAAACTCATCATATAGTCACTTCGGAAAATTTTGTTCTCAATCCCCAGTGAAATGTTCTGTGTTTTTCCTATGGTTTCTTGATGGCAGAGAATGGCAAAGTGTTTTCACCAATTCTACCCCTATACCCAAGCACACAACGAGGACACATCCTCCCCAAGGCAAGCCAACTTATGGGGCTCACGGTTGGCGGAGCTCAAATGCACAGGAGAGGGAGAAGGGTGAACAGCCTGGGAGCCAAACAGACGCTGGGCTTTTACCAGAGACCCAAGGACTTAGCAACATGAGATCAGTGTCCTAGACAGACTGATCCAATATGTGAGAAATGGAGCAAAGTTTATCTTTCCAGGCTCAGATTCACATGCACAGTCATTTCACACCCTGGTAAAGGGATCCCTTACCGAGTCACACGTTTTAGGAAATCATCCCTATTTGCATGTGACAATAGCTAACATGGTCAGAGAGAAAAGTCTGCAGGGTTTGCACTTTTCCACACCAGACAGTGTGAAGCAACACTGGATTCTCGGGAGATGATCCCTCACCATTCCCCAATGCTCCTCCACGTGTTGATTTGTTGGCCTCCAGTTCCCACTCTGCCTCTGCCCGGCAGGTCTTAGGCATGGCATCTATGCTGTGCCTCTTGTGTGCAAACTTTAAGATGTGCCCAGTACTGGCCCAGATCCTTGGAGGAAAATCATCAAGGGAACACAAACAACACGTGAAGCAATCACTGCCCTGGCACTCCCATTCAGGTCAGGTCCACTGGGACTGCCAGGCAGCTGTGAAAGGGTTATACTGGGAATGTGCATCAGGGAATCAGGCAGGGGGTCTGCTTGGTAGGAAGCCGTGAAGCATACGCAGGATCTGAACTGAACAGAGAGACGTCTAGAAAAGGAGGAGAGAGGGCAACCTCGAATGACCTTGGCTGGCAAGACACAGGCTCCTTGGAACCAGTGGGCAGTCCCTAGCTCAGCAGTGCACCTGCCTGCCACTTCAGGGAGGCAAGTCTCTTGAACAGCAGCTATTTCTCTCTGTCCCAGTTTCCCCTGTGCCCATGAGTGGGTGGGCAAGACTTGTCAGGTTTTGCATTTCAGTTCCAGACCAAAGGTATCAATATGGCTAAAGAGATGTCAACCAGTCCTGAGGCTCCAAACCAGAAAGGAAGAGGCCGAGTGAGCTGGGGACCAGTTACCCAACCTCTGTAAAGAGAAGAGGATGCTGTGCCCCTCGGGCACCTGACAGTCCTGAACTAGGGATGGAGGAGTGCAGCAGGATATCATAGCCGAGAGATGTTGACCTGTAAGGTCATCCACAGACTCCTTGTCCCAGCACAAGGTCACCAAGCAGCCTCCTGCAGGACAGCTTCACTGGCCTGCTGGGTGTTATCCTCCTCCTGAAGACCAACAAAACACCTTTACCTGGAGACCACTTGCTTCTGGATATGCTGCCAGCACAATAGGTCAAATAAGAAAGTGGTTGAGGAGAAGCAGGGAGATTGACTGGGAGGGGCGAGGAACTTTCTAGAGTGATAAATACGGTTTGTCTTGTTTTGGAAGGTGATTACACATGTATATACAAGTATTGAAACTTGGTGAACTGAACAATTAAATCTGTGGATTTCATTGTATTGCTTCAACTAGTGTAACTTAAATAAATAAGAAAAGAGAAAAAGGATACAGACAAAGGAAGGTAGGAATGAAGGCCAGCAGACTGGCAGGCAATGCCCAGTGCATGGTGAGGTATACAGCAAGTGCCCTATAAGAGTTGTTGGGCTGTTGAACATATTTGTTCTTTAAGTGAATTTCCTAAGTGAACACACTAAAAGAACCAGTTGAACTATTTTTTTATTGTGATAAAATACATGTACTATAAAACTGGTATTTTAGCTGTATTTAAGTATACACTTCAGTGGCATTAAGAACGCTTGCAAACCATCACCACCATCCATCTTCAGAACATCTTTATTTTCCTAAACTGAAATTCCGCATCCATTGAGCACTAACTCCCTCTCCCCAGTCCGGAGCAAACATCATTCAGCTTCTGTTTCTATGAACTTCACTACTCTGAACCTTATGTGAGTAGAATCATACGGTGTTCATCCTTTTGTGAATCGTATGGTGTTTGTCCATTACCATATCTCTTATGATAATGTTTTCAAGGCCCATACATGTGGTAGAATTGCCTTCCTTTTTATAAGGCTTGGTAACATTACACTGTACTTCTGTCCTGCATATTGTTTATCTGTTCATCACTGGTACACACATGCTGTTTCTACCTTTTGGCTCTCATGAATTCTACCTGCCACTGTGAGTCACACTGGTGTATGATACCTCTTTCAGGCCCCCCTTTCCTCTGTTGGTATATGCTCAGAAGGGGAAATCGCTGGATCATATGGTAATTCCATAATTTTTTGAGGAGGCCTGTATTTCCCACAGTAGCTGCACCATTTAACATTCCTAAAAGCAGTGCACTAGGTTCTCCACATCCTTATCCACACTTGAGTTATTTTTTTTTCTTTGTTTTATGACAGTTATCCTAATGGCTATACAGTGATGTCTTGTGGTTCTGATTTGTAGTTTCTCTAATCATTAGTAATGTTGAGCAAATTTTCATGTGTTTATCGGTCACTGGTATATTTTCTTTGAAGACCTGTCTATTTGACTCTTTGTGTATGTGTGTTTATTACTGATTTTGTGTGTGTGCGTTTATTACTGGGATTGAACCAGGGCCTTTGCACTGAGCTACATTCCTGGCCCATTCATTCATTCATTCATTCATTTATGAGGTAGGATCTCACTAAATCACTAAGTTGCCCGGGTTGGGTTTGAACTTCCAATCTTCTGCCTCAGCTTTGCCCATTTTTAATTCAGGTTGTTTTTTGCTGAGTTGAAAGTTTTCAGAATAACTGTGAAGGTCTGAGAATCAAGTCCTGCTTTTCTCATAATAAGTGTCCAGTCCCCAGACAGCAATTTTACATCCTTATTCTTTCTACTTGTCCCTATCCACAGGCACATAGGTCAGATGGGCAACTGCTTCCCTCTTTTTCTGGGACCGAAGAGACTAGACCTGGCCCTAGTGTCTACTCCAGATACCAAAAATTTCTTCTGGAAACCAGGTGTTCTGGGAGGCAATAGAACAACAACAGTTTACATCTTGAATTGTGACTTCACAGTTCAGTGAGTGCCCACCCACCCCTGCGCCTCCCCAAGGACTCCTCAGCCTTTTGTGGTTTCTGCAGAATTAAACGGAAACTTTAAATCCCGAGGCAGCAATCTGAACAGGGCCATGGCTCTCGAATACCCTTGTTCCTCAGGGACTGGAGGGAGAGTGCACCGGGAATGGCAGGGTGCTCACTGGGGCTCAGCCCCTGCCCCAGCTTGTAACTGGCGTGTCTTTATCCCAGCGAGGCAGCAGCATGGGCTGCTCCTTGACGTGGCTCAGCTTACAGTCTTGCCCCTCGTGTGTCCCGACCCCTGGTGGTTTCCAAGTCTCATGCCACCTCCCCTGCCATCAGAGAGCTCCATCCCCTGCACTACCTGACCGCTACCCTGGGCAGTCATGAGAGGTGGCAACCGTGCACAGTCACTAAGGACTGCCATGAAACATGGTTTCCATGAAAATCATTTTTTTCCTCTGGGGAGAAAAAGGAAATGTTAAATCTTAATGCCATTTCACTGTAGAAAAAGGCCATTGCCCTACATCACATGAAGCAATCTAGGTGCTACATTTTTGCAGTGTGTTGCACAGACTGGTGGACTGGAAGCTTTGGCGCTTCCCTTTGGCAAATCAAGTTTTCAGCGAGAACTATGTTCCTTTCACAGTTTGAGTATTATTCAAGTTTTGATGATTAAAGCCAGTTGGAACAGCATGAACCGAACAGATTATAGCACTCCACTTACAGCAGGCTCTTCGCTAGAAGGACCAGCCAGACACATGCCTGCACGTAGTCCCCTGGCCTAACCAGCCTCCAAATGTGAATCTTGTATTTCCTAGATTCCATGGTCCTTGATTTTTGCTTAGAAAATCTGATTCTGGCTTTCTGAGCAAGCTCATCTTATATTTCTTCACATTCCCCAAATAAGCCAATTTAATAGCAAAATAATCTACCCAAGAGGTCAAAGCAGTGTGGTACTGCAACAAAATGGCCTAAAGATGAATGTACGTGGGTGCATTATGAGGCTCTCAAGCTAATACCCTGAGGCTTTCACACGGCACCACGGACAGTGACGAAGGATGCACATAAAAGCACAGCCTGCACCCCTTCTCACAGCCACAGGAAACAGCAATCGTGCTCTGGACAGGAGGCACCAGGCAGCTGCCCCTGATAAACGGAGCTCCACTGGACTACACTGTGGAAGTCAGACCACTTATTCCCCCACTGGTGGCAAAGCGGGCCTCACTGATGAGGGATTCTAGTGTCTACTGTTCTAAAACCTCCATCCATGTTTTGACAAGACAATCGCATCTACATTCCCACATGTCTCTATGACAGGTCAGACACATGCAGGGTCCTTCTACACCTATCTGTGAAGAAGGTCTGAGGTGTTTGTTTTTATTTGTATTTCCAATCCATCAAGAACCACAATGTGGTCCTACCATGCACGGCTAGATTACAGTTCACAATACTCACAACTCACCTGAGAGCTCACCACATGAATCTGACACTGCCCAAACTGGTCTGTGCCTTGTTCAATAGGAGGAGCTGCAGACGGTGCTCTTGGCTGCCCAGGCAATGTGAAATGAAACCGTAGTTTCTAAATGCTTACTCCCAGTTTATCTTGGGATAAACTGATAACAATGTGTGGCCAGGCACCAGCCTGTGACTGTGCTTGGAGGACCAGGTTCTACTCTCTAGTGGCTTGGAGAGATTGGTTAATGGCAGCAGTTGAGTGGACCCACTGGTCCATGGCCATAGCAGTAGTTATGATTTGGTTCTCCTTGCTTTGGACTGTCTCTTAGAATTTCTCAGGAACCAACAGATGCCAGCTCAAGGCTAAAGACAAAGACAGTCCTCGGCCTATGACTCCTGAGATGAGTCCATAGATAACTACCTCTTCCTACTATTTGGCATAAGCAGGCATTGTTCTAATAACTTTGAAAACAGAAACTCATTTAATCTTCAAATAGTCAATTCTCACATATTCAAGTGAGCACTCCCCAGGGAGCTTTCTGACCACAAAGAAAAGGGGTCAGTTAGACCTCCACCTTGGAGGTTAACTCAGAATTGAACTTTTGCTCAGTTTACAAAGATGATGGCATTAAGTTTAAGAGTGAAGGTCCTTGAAATCACACTGGCAAGTCTGTTTCTTTGAACTTATTTCACGCCTTAAAAGAAAATTAGCTGGACCTCAATTTATTATGTCACTTGTGATAATTAGTGAGCAATGTGGCTAAACCGCTGAGATTATTCCTTTATTCTAATATGCATATGAAAGAGCCTATTGGCTCCCTCCCTTCTGCACAGGTAGGCAGGCATCTGGAGATGGGCCTGTACCTCTGGCACCCAGCACCCAGGTTTGTTGATCTGACCTTTAGCAAGGGCTCTAACTCATCCACAAAATGGGAATATAATGCCACCCACATCACAGGATGAGCAACAAACAAGCTGCCCCTAGAAAGGGAGTGCTCTTTCTCTGCGCCTTCTCAGTAAACACGTATTGAATCTGTCCTCATTCAGAAGCTCCAGGAGCTGAATATGGATCATTAAGGTTCCTTGGGAGGCTAAGATCAGATACAGTTGTAATCCAAAACCAAGTGCTATCACAGGGAGATTTGAAAAGAGAAGGTAAAAGAGAGAGGTAAGACGGTTTCTTGTATTAAATCCACGTTTCAGTACTCCTCATCACTTCTCAATGTTACTAAAGAACCAAAAGGAATAAAGGAAACGTTCTGGCAACTCTGCAGCCTCTAATTTGGCCTAAGCCTTCAACGAGTATTTGCTTTTCTCAAAACAGAGATACATGGTCCTGTATGCTCTTCCTCTACTGTCTCCCTTCCTCAAACTGCTTCTAAGAGCTTTGTGGGGATGCCCGAGGGAAGGGAAACCTCACATCTGATTTTATCTTTCACGTGGCAATCAGACAAGGGGAAGGAAAGGGGAGGCCATGCAGCTGGACAGAGAGGCACACAAGAGAGAGGCTGTCAGCCCGGGTTCAGTCGTCTTCTGCCACCCACCAGCATGTCTGTGACATTGTTCAGGCACAGGTGTGATCCCAGGCACTGTAACTGTGAGTCTGCTGAACCCGGGGTGGGAGGGTTAGAACAGGGAGCAAAGACAGCTCTGTGGTGTGTGCTCGAGGCTCTGTTCACACCCTCTACCTATCTGCAGAAGAAACTCATATGAAGAGTAAAAATAGGGCAGAAGATGTTGGAAAATACAGTGTTTCTGCCCTTTCATAGCTGTCTCTGTGATTTCCAGGTGTTTTATTTTCCCTTAAAACAATGCTTTTGTGAAACACCACAAATTAAAAAGTCTGTGTGGGGACTACACCTTGCAAGTAAGCATGTTATGAAAGACAGACTCTGTGTCGACTCTCAAACGTGCCAAATAGATCCAAGTTATCACCGGAATGATGCGGCTCCAAGAGAAAATTAGTCTTCAAAGTCTCAAGTCATAAATCCTAGAAGATTCCATTTAGATTAGTTAGAATTCATCAACAAGCATATTTAATAGATACAGGCCCAAATATAGCATATAAAATTCCACACAATGACAAACCCTGAACATGTAACTTCACAGTCACTGACTGAAAAGAAAATCTGAGACGTTGGCTTTGATGTTTATTACCTGATACCTTCTCTGGGTGTACATGCTTCCAGGCAAACATCTTTATTGAAGAGTTTTGTGCCAGGCACTGTGCTAGGCCATCGTATACAAAAACGAACAAGTCCAGGTCAGCCATCAGTAAGTCTGAATGAATTCTGTTGCTTTTGCTCCTTGATTTGTTATTTATTTTTTTATGCTGGCTCAATATGGAAACAGATGCCATCTAGGCATCTGAAAGTTTTCCTTGTTAGTCTTCCAGGAACCAGAATAAACGGAAGCAGGTGAGGAAATCCAAAAAATGTCCAACAATGAATGTTGGTCAGACTAAGTTAATATTCTTAGATTCACACTTCCTCTAATAAAGATGTTAATTAGAATGGACAACCAAGTACCCAGCCTATATGAGGCAGTGTGAAGTGGTATGGATACAATAAGCACCAGAAAAACAAAGACAGACAGAAACACACACACACGAGGTAAAGACAGACCAGTGGGTAGCGCCTGGACCCGTATTCAAACCCAGCTGTACCACGTGGCTAGATTTGTGGCTGTGGGCCACTTGATTACCTCGGAGCCTCATCTTCATTTGTAAAGTGTGGATAATCCCTACCTTGCAGTGTTGATACGAGGATTAGAGATAATATATGTAAAGTACTAAAATACAGTGGGCAGCCATAACTAGAAGCTATTATTATTATATTATTGGGGCTTGATAAAGGTTTGGTGATTGGATAATAGGTAGATTAGCTGACCTCTAAAATCCACGACAACTCTAAAATTACGATACTAAAAACGGAATTAAAAGTTCATACATCAAATCAACTGAAGGATGTTTTAACAGTTGGAATTGTGATGCAAATTTCTTATGCTTTTCAGAGTAAGTAGTGATAATGAGACTCACAGAATACAATATATACACAACCCTGGCATGCCATTAAAACGTTTATGATTAACATTCAGCAGGCTTGGTGTCTACAATGCTGAGAACTCTAGGCTGCAGCTGCCGCCGAGTTCTCCTTTGCACACTCCTTCTCTGTGAGGCAGGTTTTACCAGAGTTCCCTCTTCAATGCTCACCACCACCCTCTGGGGTCCCGTTATTTCCTCTGCTCTCATCAAACTGAGACTGAGTGAGACGAAGGATCATTAGTCTTCCAGGAACCAGAGTAAAGGAATCAGGTGAGAAAACCCAAAGAGTAAGTCCAATAGTGAATGTTGGTGAGACCAAGTTAATATTCTTAGATTCACACTCCCTCTAGTAAAATGTTAATTAAAAAAAAAAATAAAATGTTAATTAGCATGGACAACCAAGTACCTAGAACATATAAGGCAGGGTGAAGCGGCATAGCTACAATGAGCATCAGAAAAACAGACAGGCAGGCAGGCAGACAGACAGACAGACAGACAGACACAGAGACACACGCACACACACACACACACAGACACGTACAGATTGCACAGCTAGGAGGCACCAGAGACTAGACTTCAACTCTGACACGAAGCCCCAGCTGTCTCACACTCTGTAATATCACTGGAACTCAGGCATGCCCCAGAAGCAGAGCATCAGAGCTCGGAGAGACCTACAAGAAAACGCACACTCAGAAAAGGAAGAACAAATGTCAGTAACATCTACCGCATTTGTTATTTGGCATTATTCTGTTTGACTGCATTCTTACCATGTTCCTTCAAACAGAAGTCCTGTATTTGTTAGTACTAAAAGTGGCTGAATCCAGCAACCCTATTTCTGGGTAAATAGCTAAAGAATTGAAAGCAGCATCTCAAAGAGGTATCTGCACATGCGGGATAGTGTCAGAACTACTCATGATAACTAAGAGACAGAAGCAACCCACATGGTCATCAATGGCTGAACAGATCAATGAGGTACGGTACGTACACACAACGGAGTATTATTCAGCCTTTAAAAGGAAGAAAATCCTATCTGTCACTTGCGACAAGTGAGGAATCTTGAACACACGAAATAAATCAGTCACAAAAAGACAAACACTGCACGATTCTACTTCTTCAAAGTAGTCAGCTTTATAGAAAGAGAAAAAAAAAATAAAGGTGGCTGCCGGTGGAGAGGAGAATGGGAGTTGATATTTAACAAGCACGTACAGAGTTTCAGACCGCAAGATGGAAAAGTTCTGGGGTTGCGGTATACAGCAGTGTGAACAGCGACACTACTGAACTGTATTCTTAAAAATGGTAAATGTTATTTTTTAAGCACAATTAAAAGAGGAAGTGGCAAAATATATGCATTAGTGCGTGTATATCTTTAAATTGGTCAATGACTTAAAAATTTCAGAAATTTAAAAAGTACATTGTAAAAATGAACACCTAGGAGGCCAGTGGTAGTTTATACATGTCCAGGGAGCTGCCTGCTTGGCTTAAACCAGACGCCCTGCGCTACCTCGCGTCGTGGTTCTCCTGGCAGCTTCTGAGCTGTCCGCGGCTGCAGCCTTGAGAGGCTCTGGCCATTTCATTCCACACAGCTGCCCTGTCTCTCAGGAAACTTGACTCTCTCCCGTCCCACCTTAAAAAGGAGGAAATGCGGCAAACAATGAAGTTCATTTTTCTGAAGAACCCTGTGGCTACTCCCATGGACCAATGTGCTTCATCCAAATGTGCAGCTTCACTTTTCCTGTTTTCAAGTGGCTTCCTTGAAGATGGTACAGACCACTTTTTCTGACCTCAGACTGAGGGGAGAGTTAGGGGTGCAGCTGTTGTATAAGGAACCAGAGTCTGACTTCAGGATGGTCCTGATCTCAGCATTTTTGATCCAAAGTTCTGCTATACTTTTCCTTCTTAACCAACATTGTTAATTTTCTACAGTAGAATTTACTTTCTGGGGACTATGCTACCTAATTTTAGCATACTAGGAGATGATGTTAGGTTTTTTTTTTTTTTTGTGAGCAATAACAAATTATATCCTCTCAGTTTCTAAATATTTGTGTCCACATGGGCTTAGCACAGTGAAAGTTACTGAGAAAGGCCTAGAGAACATATGATTTATCTGTCCACAAAAATATTTCTTGTTCTTGGTCATTTTATATGGTAACTGCCTCAGTTTATCCTCATCCACAGCAACCAAGGGCTGGATTTCTTATTCACGGTTTTTCTTCCTTCTCCTACCCCTGAGGCACTTAGTTGACTGATTATAGAATCACAAGGTTGGTTATACTTCCGTTTCTCCATTTGACTTTGAACTTAAGTGTTCCAATTACTTTGCCCGATCCTAATAAGTCAGTAGCGTGCTAATGCGTGCCTTGATATTTCTGAAATATACAGGGCTACAATTAGCATGGGATTGCATCATTAGAAAGCAAAGTTGAAAGCAGATGAGCAAAATCATCACTTGCATTTAACTAAAACTGCCTGTTCCATGGACTTACAATGTTACTATGATCCTAGGGACACCATTACTGAGACCAAATGTACATTATGTCTGGAAAATCCTCTGATGTTCCAGAACCTTCTGGTTTTGGCCCCCACCAGAAGAGAAAAGATCCTAGAAGGGCAGGCCTGCTTTAATACACATCCTTGAAGTCTCTCCACACCAGACATAGCTGAAGACAAAGAATCCTTGAACCATGATGGAATTGAAGAAAGAAAGAAAGAAAAAGGATAAGAAGGAAAAAAAAAAAACTCAAGCTAATTCTGCTGGATTGGGTATCTCTGGGTCATAATGGAAGAAGGCTTTACAGGCAGCCTAGAGGAAGGAAAAAATAAAAACCAAAAAACCCCAAACACGCACACACACACGCGCGCACACACACGCACACGCACACGCACACAAAGAGCAAGATGTTAAAAAGTACGTTAGCATTGACGGTGTTATTTGAGTCTATCAAAAAATATTAACCCCTTTCTATCTGTGCGTAGCTGGGAATAGTGTAAACTTTTGGAAACAGGCTGGAGGGGAGGAAATGCTTTAAAATGGGAATGATTTGCAGCCAATTCAATTGATAAATCAAAGAAAAAAAAAGATGGTACAATTGAAAATGATGCCAAAGATTTATAAGGTTGACTAAGTAAACAAAAACGGAATGGATCACCATGGAAATGCATGAATATTGAAACAGGCATGATCTGAATAGACTAATGATATGGCTCACTTAGACTGACAGGTGTTGATAACAACTGTGACATGCCAGCCACACCAACATCCACACTTCTAACAAACATGTTTCCTTGCAAACAGGGGATGGATTTAAAGGCTCCTTTGGTAATAGTTTACAAGCAAAATGCATTTTCTTATTTTAAAGGAACTGACTCAATTCTCATCTACTTGAAAAAACAAAATAACAACAACAAAAGGTTTTATCCATTTGCTGTCAGGATACGAGGAGCTGCAGTTAGCAGAAATCATTCTCTTATGCTTTACGAGTTTTTGTTCCAATAACCTCTCACAAAACTAAATTCAGGTCTGGCTTACCTCCCGCACTGAATACTTGAAATACGACCACCGCTCATTAGAAACATAATTAAAGAGACACAACACTAGGGTCCCCCCATCACTTACAGATGCAAACCAATAACCCTTAATCTATTTGTTACCATGGCTACCATAGGATATTTTATTTCAGTAAAACTCTAGGTATCTTATTTGAATTGTTGCTTGCAAATCAAAGTTGGGGACATATAAATTTCCACAACTGCATTAGAAATGGAGAGTCCAAAGAGAAGAAAATGTTTTTCTTAATCATAGACAAACATGGTTTATAAAATGTTTTTGCAGCAAAGTTATTAAAATTGGTTACGTGCGTCAGCCCATAAACCAATTTAAATGCCATTAAATTCATATACGGTTTAAGGGCATACATGGTAGTAATTCCCTGATTTATAGCAAGGTGATGAATTAAGTGTGCTGCAGAACAAAGTACAGGACCAAGGTATATTCACTGGGGACACACAGCTCCCTTCATACCTGTACAAACACTCAGGCTGTGCAAAGAATTAAATACATGCAGGCAATCAACCGTCGAAGTAGCCACCTGTGCTTCCTGGACACATTTTTCTCCAAGTGTCCGAATGAACAATTTATAAAATTGTTCAACACCCTCCAGTAAGAAAATAATTTAAAAGTTAGCTGTACAACTCCCCCCTTAATTGAAACAAATCAGAAATGAGGTGGGCTAATTAAATCTGCTGTCATCCGTCCTAAACTGAAATCATTCTTCAAATCTGCCCTCCCGAGGCTGAGTTAGCACTAAGACCACACAGCAAGGGGACAAACTGTGTAGTGACTAGACAAATGACTTTAAAAAGACCAAAATTAGGGTAAATACAGCTGTAACCAGGACAGATCTGTCACTTGCTCGGCGGCCAGACGTGGAGCTGGAGCCTGCAGTGTTGCTGCCCAATGTCCCTGAGCTAAGTGGAAGTTTTGCGGGCAGCGGCAGCTCGGCGTCTTCAACGTCTAGTCCCTCCAGCGACGAGGTCTCGCCTAATGCTACATAAATACCTGCGTCCACGATCTGCCCGGGGCGCGCCGCGGAGCACGCACAGTAGGGAGAGAGGAGAACGTACGCCGTGCGCACGGGTGGCAGGGGCGACAGCTCCTCACCCATCAGCATTCCTGGGGACCCGCAAGAGGACCTGCCAGCTGCCCACGTCTGCCATTCAGTTCCAGAGCCCAGGAAAGACAACTGGCTTCTCAGCAGGCGGACCCAGGCATCCGGCGCGCGCACTCCGCCGCCACCCCCTCCACCGAGAAGGCTGGCCTCGGGCAGGCAGCGCGTCCCCGCCATCCCTAGCGATGGGACCGACCTGCACCAGGGGCAGTCTCGGAACGACCGGAGCGCGGGGCGCGGTGCTCCGCCCCGGAGCGAGCACGCCTCTCCCCTGGGGCCCGGGGACGACGCTGCCCAGCTCGGGCACCCGCGCGCGACCGCACATAACCCTTATGCTCTCGGCCCGCTCCAGGCCACTGACACCCGGACGTGTGCCCGCTGCCAGCCCGCGCCCCCCGCGGTGGTCGGGGCGCGCGTCCACACTCCCCGTCTCCCTGTCCACTATCCCGCACATAAACAACCCCTTCCCACCCAACACCCCCTCCTCGCCCTTCGCCATCCCCGAAGCTCTCCCTTCGGTGCCCCCCAACATGCTGGCACCCACTAGGTGCGCGGGGGGGGGGCAGTCACAAGAAGGTCTGCGCAGGTTCCCTTCCCGGATGGTTTTCAAGCTCTTCTACCTCGAAAGTTACTTGGGATCGAGTAAAGAAACCCGGTCCCCAAATGTGGGGTCTGAGGACGCAAGGGTGCAGAACCTATTCCCCGCCTTCTCACCACGCCGAGGCGCGCACCGCCCCAAAGGGCAGGGCGCGCGGCCGCCCCGGGGACCAGCCTTCGGTGCCTCCTGGACCCCGGCCCGCCGGGGCTCTGGGCCGCGCAGGGGGAGGCGGCCTGGAGGGGCGCGCACCGCCGGGCCCAGCTCGGGGCCGCCCGGGCCACGGGTCAAGCTCGCTTCCGGGCCCTCTGGCCTCCGCGGCGGTGTCCGCGGGCAGCCCCTGCACCCACACTCGGGGGCAGGAAGTTTCTTCTCCCCTTTTTCTCCCCCTGGAGCAGCGCAGGCGCAGGGGCTCCTGCAGCCTTGCGAGTCCAGACGCGGGAGGCTCCCGCCGCCGCCGCCAGAGCCAAGCCCAGCATTCCGGGCTCCCCGGGCCCCGCTCCCGCTCCCGAGCCCGGCCCGGCCCCCCACGCCGCAGCCTGCAAGCCCCAGCCCGGCCCGCCTCCTACCTGCGGCCGCGGCGCTCCGGCCCCGGCCCGACGCGCAGAGAGCCCGGGGTCGCGGCGGGGCGCGGGAGGGCTGATGGAGAGGGGACGGCGCCGCCGGGGAGCGATGGCTGGGGCCGCTCGCGTCCTGGCCGGGGGAAACGGAGCCAGGTCCACCTCCTCGCGCTGCTGCTCTCCGCCTTCTCTCCCGTTTCCTCCTCCTCCTCCGCCGCCGCCTCCCGGCAGCCCAGGGAGGATGCCCGGGAGAGGGAAGCCGGTCCTCCTGCCTGTCAGCCTGTGCGCTATGCGCGGTGCGGCGCGGCGCTCATCGAGGCGGCGGCGGCGGAGGCTCCGGCAGCATCGCCCCCGCCCTCTCCCGCAGCCGCGGCGGCCGCGGGGCCGGGGCTGGCTCCGGGCTCGGGGCTCCGGCTCCGGGCGGGGGCTGTGCTCAGGCGCGGCGAGCGCCGGGGCTGCGGGCGGGCGCTGCGGAGCCGGGGCTGGGGCTGGAGCTGCGGCGAGACCCGCGGGGGCAGGGACGGCGGCGGCGGCGGCGCGGGGGCTGGCGCGGCCGCTGCGCGGGGACCATGCTCCCTTCTGGCTCGCTCCGCTCCGGGTACCGTCTGCTTTAGCTGCGAGGGAGGCGGGCTTCGGCGCTCAGCCAGGGGCGGGCGGAGCCAATCACGGGCGCCCGAGTGGGCGGGGGCGCGGCGGGGAAGGCGGGGCGCCCCGGCCCGGCCCCGCGCGCCGCGCTCGGGCCCGAGGGATCCCGGGCGCCGCGCCCCTCCCAGGGCGCAGGGCCCGCGGGGGGTCCGTCAGTCCTTCAGTCCGTCCGTCCGCGACCCGCCCCTGTGGTGGCGCCCGGCTCGCTCCGCTCTGCGGCCGCGCCCGACCGACGCACGACGCGAGGCCGCCGCTGCTGAGCTCCGGCCTCCGGGCCGAGCCGGCCGGGTGGAAGAACCGAGACCGAGGCGAGCTCCCGTCCGCGCTTAACACCTGAGGAAACTGGTGGAAAAGTTTGCGAAAGCAAAGTCCAAGCGTCTTGCAGCTTCCGCCTTCCCGGTGACACCGCAGCCGCGGGAAAGAGCAGGAAGTGTCCACGTCTCTGACGGAGAGCGGCCGGCCCCGCCAGTCTCGCCCACCAGCTCGGCCTGCCTACCCTGACTGCGGTGCGCGCGACCCTTCCTCTTGGCGTCCACCCCGCGTCCCCGGGCCGTGCTCGGCTTGCCTACTTCCGCTTAACCCATCCCAGGTCCCTCTCCCGGGCCGCACTTGTCTCGGTGCCCCCCTCTCCTCCACACTTGCTGCCCGCACAGACGCAGGTCAACCGTAAGAGCGAAGTTTGGCTGCAGGCCGAGGCCTCCCCCGGTGAGGGCTTTTCCACTAGGCAAGAAGGTTTCCTTCTAGCTAAAGTCCTGGGACTGGTTTTCATTCCCTGACCTCCTGCTCCTCCCCTAGCTCCCCCTCACCTGGTTTTAAGTTGGGGGGTTGGGTGGAGGATCTGTTTGCTCCCTTCCTCCTCTTTTCCAGTCCCTACCCCCGTTCTGAAGGTGACAGCGCATGGGCCTCCCTCCTGCCCAAGCCACAGAGGCCTGAGGCCTGGTTAGAAATTGGGGATTGGCGCGGGGAGCAGTAGCATAGGGAGCCGCTGGCTACTGGATGTGAACTGCCAGGCTTCTGGAGGGCTGTGCCAGGCCCCACCCCTCTGTCCCGGTGGAGCTAGGACTTTGCCAGTGAACCCCCTCTTTCTCTCCTGTGGTGTCTGATCCGGAGCTCTGCTCTCCTTGGCTGTAAACTCAGTGCAGGGGTTGTGTCTCCTTTAATATCTTGTAGGAAGCGCAGTACAGTGTCGTGACTGATAAATAATAAATAGTAATAATCTACTGAGGATTGCAGGAGGACTGTCAGTGACAAGGAATGAGGACACCAGGGAAATGGCCCACTGGTGTTAGAGTAACTGCATTTCCAGAGGGAAAAGCCAGATGTGTGGTGTGTGAAGCCTGGGATGGGGAGGCAGATAGGGGAAGGGACAGCAGAAGACTGTGTGTTACAAGAGTGACACAGGTGCCTCACCGAGGGACGGGGTAGGAGTTGGGCGGGGGGAGCTCCCAGAGTCCTGGAACACCTGCAGGTGAATGATAGATGCAGTTTGGATACCAAGTTCATAGAATGTTGATGAGAGGCGATAGAAGATGGTAAACTGGAAAGACAGGGATTACTCGGGATTTAAATGAGATACATAGGTAATATTGCAAGCCACTCAGTGCAAAGAGGAGAACAAAGGCGCAAGTCAGTCCTGCAGGAAGCCATCCTCTGGGATGATCTGCATGAATCCACCAACTGTGAGTATGCAGGAGTCCCCTGGCTACATTCTGAGTAGCTTCCTGGATGACAGCTGTGGGCATTATGAAACTGTGGCCAAGGTTTCAGTCTGCAGTAGGGCAAGATCTAGCAATTTGAGGAGATGCTCTTAGTGCCTTAAGATACTTTGATCTTCAAGTGAAAGAAGGAAATGTGCACTCCAAGAATTCTTTCCAGCCTACTGTCTAGGTGAAGATGGAAGAATTCCCCCAGTCACCCTGCTGGCATTATCAGGGAAGACAGGCATGCAGAACCCTCATTCAGAGAACTTCCTTTGGTTATGGTGATGCTAAGGGTGTGGAGCCTGGAGTGTAGCAAACTCTCCAGGTTGGGAGCTTGCCCACTGCTCACTAGGGGTGTCAGCTTGTCAGGAAGAATGAGAAAAGCTGTGTGAATTAGAATCACAGTGGGTTTATCTATCCTCTCCTCACCCTACCCTCTTTTCACCCCAGAGCCCAAATGCAAAGAGGACTTCTAAGGTCGGAAACCAGGTCTTTCTCTTCTGTGGAGTTCTGCCAGGTAAGAAGCTGTTTGGGGTGAACTCTCCTGTTTGTGAAAGGTCTGTTCTGGTCTGCACGTGAGCTCTCTTTTGTTTGGAGCATTGTGGCTCATGTCTGTCTCCCTGCGAGGAGGTGTTTGGTGACATTCACTGGATCTGTGTTGTGTGCGGGGTCCCCTGTCTCTCTGCATACACCTCAGATGTGTGAGTCTCTTTTTGGGTTACCCCTTCTCCTGCTCGGTGTCCCATGGATGTGCTCCATGGATCTGTCTGCATAGTACATCAGACTTGAAGGATGTTGCTCATAGGAATCTCTCTTCCTGGTCAAAGATTCCTCCAGGAAGCACAGGATCAACTGTGGAGTGCACCCCAGAAGCTAGCCCTCCCTATCCTGAGCCCCAAGCTGGGCCCTGCGATCAGGATTAATGTGTGCACCATGAGCAGATGGGTTATGAAGGAGCAGACCTATTATGCACAGGGAAGTAGCCTGGAATGCTCCAGAACATCTATTCCCTGCTCACAGCACAGACCCTTATTTGTGGAGTAAAGCAGACAAGGGCTTTGTGCTGGAAAGGCCTTATTGTCTTCTAGAGGGAGCCATATCAGGACTGCCTGAGGGGCCATCCATGCCCCCCATAGCTGAGATGGACCTCTCCCCTCATTTGTAACAATAACCACAACAACATGATCACTTACCTCATAGCTACCACATGCCAAGCACTAGAGCAAGTACTCTTATTCACAAGCTCTTGTCCATCACCCCAGTAACCTGTGGAATCGGTATTATTGGCTCCCAAACTGAGTTCCAGAAAGGACCAGTGAGTGTCTACAATCTCACGGGGAGCAGGTGACAGAGCTGGAATTTGAGTCTTGTCATTCCAAAGCCTATTTTTGTACTACACTTAACATACGAATGCAGTTTCCTTTGTCATTGGCCCAGCGCCTTCCCCTTGCAGTGGGCAGGACGGATCCTGATTTTGCCTTTATCAGCAGCTGGTCCTGGGCTCAAAACTGGAAGTCAGTCTTAAAGTACAGAGAACCCCTGTAGAAGAGGGGTGAGCGTCCCTTTGACTACTGAAGGCACAGGTTGCTTAGCAGAGTGGAAGTCTCATCAGATACTGTCAGGTCTGATGGGGCATCTGTTTCAGGGAGCTTGGTGGATAGAAGCAGAGCAGCTACCAGCCTCTGTGTTGGTCGGGGTCTTGTGTTTGCTGCTTTATTTGTCTAACATTATGCTCCACTAAAACCACCCTCATTTGGCATCAAAAGCATTAATAAACCCTACACAGCCCACCATCCCTCCAGTGGTTAATCAATCCATACAAATCTGTTTAGCACCTACTGTGTGTCCAGCGTTTCAACTGCATGACATTGATTAGAACAGGAAGTAAGAAGTCACAGCTGCCTGATTTTCACTGGGGCCTTTCAGCTCTGTGATGTGTCACAAAGGCATGTGCCAGTCATTTAATCAGCCATTTACGGTGAACCTCCTTCGTGCTGGTACTGTGCTGGGGGCGATCAGGAAGACAGGGATGAAGTATCAGGTAGTTTACACTTTGGTCATTTTTACCCTGCTTATTCCCCATAAAGCAGTAGAACAGACAAATAAAGTAATTGGTTCTTGTTCTTGAAAAGGGTTAAGGTAACAATGGTGTTATCAAGAAATATAGCTTAGGTCTCAGTTTGGGGAAAGGATCATCTGTAGGAGGTGGGCTGCTCTGCACGGCTTGCAGCGGGGGCAGGGCTCACACTGGAGTTGAGGAGTGAGGCAGTTTCTGTGGGAGGTAAAGGGACCCCAGACCAGGCAGAGGGGCAGGCAGGGGCTGGGAGGTCAGGAGCAGGTGGCAGGGTTGCTGGATTTAGGGACCAATCGCCGCAGGATAGTTTCTAAAACACAACTTGTTGTTAACGGTCACTTCCTTTGGGTGAAAATGAAAGTGTAATTCCTATCTTTGCCCAAATTGGTGAAATATTAGATTCTCAGACTCAGAATGAAACCAGTAGTGTCTTTTTTTGGCTTCTCAGTGGCAGGGATTCAGCACCTTTTTTTAGTCCCACTTGTTTGCAGGTGGCAGTAGTGCTAATTAGACAAAGCCCCTCACAGTTTTCCTGGGTGGCTCTGGCTCCCAGACTGACGGGAGATACCGCTTGGGTGTTCTGCAGAGCAGCTTCTGCTCTCCCGTTGCTGACTCTACCGTTGCTGGCACGATTTCTCGCCCTTTGTGTGCGAGGAATGCACTTCTGAGGTGCTCAGTACATTGTCATTGATCAGTGAACTGCTTATAGTGATCCAACTTCCATTTTACTTTGCCATGTTTAAGAAGAGGCCACGTTTCTCTGGGAGAAAGAATACAGATAAGACCCAGTTAGTTGAATTTTAGAGGACTCTTCCATGTACTGAGACATGTTCACTAATGATAAAATGCAGAAGACTCTTGAAAAAACATTGAGCCCTCATAGTATTTTTTGGATGGTTTTGTCTGTTTGTTTTTCAGTACTCAGGACTGAACCCAAGGCTTTCACACTGAGCTACATCAGCTCTTTTTATTTTTTATTTTGAGACATGGTCTCGATAAATCAAGTAAGATGCCCAGGGTGGGCTTGAACTTCTGATCCTTCTGACTTGGCTTTCCAGGATGCTGGGATCACAGGCGTGCACCACTATGTCTGGCTTTGAGCTGTTCTTAAGAATAAAGTGGTAAAAGTCTTGCCTTCCCCTGTTCAACTCAGGAATCCATGGGTGTCATTGTTTTGCATTTCCCTCTGGATTTTGGATAGGACTGGGGGTGGATCATGTCACGAGGGTGGTCCTTTTGAAGCCTGAGCGGGGCCAGAGGCAGGACCGTGACTGCTCACCCAGGCCCAGGCTCGCTGTGCCTTGAAGGTCTCTAGGACAAGGACCCATGCTGCCCTCTGCTCCCCATCCAGACTCAGCCTGCCTGACCTGGTGTCACGGTCTCCGTGTGCTTGGGGGAGGCAGCAGGGGGAGAGGGCAGGGTCAGTAGTAGGGCCTTGGTTGTTTGGCTCCACACTGCCAAGGTAGAAATAGCCTGTTGTGTTCGTGGGCAAAAGGCAATTCTTCCTCCGGGACCCACCCCACCCTAGAAGTGTTGAGACTCAAGCTTCATGCACTTAACAGAGTTTGAGTTGAATCTTGGTTTGCAATGTGAGGTATCTAATGGTTTCAGCTTTTTGGGCTCCTTTGGGGTTTATAACCCTGTATTTCATCTTCATGTTGGATCCCTACCAGAATTTGTGAAGCTGCACACACTTTCTGTACAGGTGGGTCCAGGAGGAAGTGGAAGTTTGAATGTAAAAAGCATTTTGCAGAAGCTCCACCTCCAGGTGACAGAGTGCTTGACAACCTAAGCAAGTACCCAAAAACAGGGCCTGAACTCAGGGTGCCAAGTGATTATTTACCAGTGATCTTAAAATAGCCCAAAGTCTGGAATACAAGCCACCATCTGGCCCAGGAGTACCTTACTGTAAGAAAATATGAGATAAAGATTCAAAATTTTAAAACAGTAGACTTTACTACTTTGCATCCCAAAAGGATGGACAGGCTTCCCTTAAGAGAAGTGTTCCCTGGATGTTTAGTCTGTGGCTGCCTTGCTAGAAATTCCATTCACATACAATTGCTCAGAAACACCTACGTTTATTTTTATTTATTTAAGATTTATCATTGACCTAATTCCAAGAGGTTTTAAGCAACTTACAGGTTAAAATACAGGCGAAAGTAGGCCTGTGGGAATGACAGACAACACGAGAAAGGAGGAGATGGGACCACAACTAGGCTCTAGGGGAAAAAGGACAGATGTAGCAGGTCACCTGACTGTATAAAGCAAGGCACATTTTTATCATGTGATAAAATGCTTTGCACAGAAACTGCTTAAATATCAAAGACTGCTCCCAATAGAAGAATGTAGTATTGTTGAGATAAAAGGTTTCAGCTCTGGAATTTTGCAAACGAATGCTAAACATGGAAAAGTGTAATACTACCACAGGCCTGTATGTTGACATTTTTCACTACTCTCAAACCTTTGAAAAATATTCACCAGAAGTTTTCCTTTTCTCCTCTCTCCTCTTCCCTTCCTTTCCCTTCCCTTCCCTTCCCTTCCCTTCCCTTCCCTTCCCTTCCCTTCCCTCAATAATGTCAATATAACTTTAGGACAATTTCAAAATTAGAGAGTTCTGGCTAATATAAAATTTCACCAGAAACAACCAGAAATTAAACACTAGAGTAGATGGGGTTACAAAAGCTTGGGAAAAAGCACTCAGAAAAAGTCAGAATAGTATTTGGAATCTGAGATCTTCATATACTAATAAACAGGGTACATTCAATTAAACTGAAATTAAGATTTTAAAGTGGTGTCGAATATGACCTAATCATTACAATCAAGGCTGCTTTTATGACCCTGTTTCTCCAAAAATAAGACCTATCTGGAAATCAAATTCTCGCATGATTTTAGAAGAGGCATCCCCTATAAAATGAGCCCTATCGCAGTAGGAATCAAGGTTGACATGTGGCAGTCAGTGTGTTTGTGTTGTTCAAAAGCCACAGAACTGTGAGTTGAGGTGACAGGATATAAAATAACAATGTACTACTGATGAAAGTGTCCATAATAGCAGGTATTCACTTAGCACCCACCATATGACAGGCACTTTTAAAACTCCTTATTCCATCATTTTTTATTATTTTTTTTCTTATAATTCTTACAACAAAAGATGTGAAAATCATTGATTCCCAGGAGTATGTCAGTGCAGACACACAGAGGTAGGGACAGATGTCCCGCCATCACTAGGAATCTGATCTACCCAGCTGGAGGGGGGTATCACTTGCTCACTCAGACACACATCTTAATACCAGAATAAACATGGGATAAAACTGCCTACTGATGAACTTTGAGTATTCCTGGCTGGTGGCTGCATCTTTCATGCCACTGAAGTTCGACCTGAGGGGATTAGAAGTTAAGATTAGAAGGAATGAAAGAATCCTAATTACGTTACCTGTCTATTGCTGTGTAACCAATTTCCTCCAAATTTAACGATTTAAAACAATAAACAAGTGGGGTGTGGTGGTACATACTTGTAATCCCAGCACTGTAGGAGGCTGAGGCAGGAGGATTGCAGGTTTGAGCCCAGCCTGGGCAACTCAGCAAGGCCCCATCTCAGGATTTACTAAGGGGCTGGGGATGTAGTCCATGTTAAAGGCCTTGAGTTCAATCCCCGTACTACAAAACAAAAAAATAAAACAATAAAAATAACAACAAAAAATTGACTACACGGTATTAGGAACTCAGGGGTAGTCTAGCTGTGTGGTTCTGGCTCAGAGATTCTCACAAAGTTGCAGTCAGTCATTGGCCGAGGCTATAGTCATCTCAAAACTCCTATGGGCCTAGGGGGACAAACCTCGAAGGCCGTGCACATGGCTGTTGTCTGTAGGCCTCAGCTCCTTGTCATGTAAGTCTCTTTACAGGAGACTCAAGATGCAGTAGCTCCCTGAACAGCAAGTACTCAAGATGGAGTAGCTCCCTGAACAGCAAGTAATGAGGCGGGGGAGGGGGAGAGGGAGAGCGAGCAGGAGATTTTATATTGGCCACACAGACTAACCCTGGGTTGCTGTGAGAGGGGACACAGACTGTGACAACCGGAGGTGGGAATTGCTGGGCACCATCTTGGAGCCTGGCTACCTGAACATTCATGGATTCCATGATGTCCAGAGAGCGACGAATGGATTCTGTAGGGTGTATTTCCTGGATTTCAGGAATTCAGGCTTTTGGAGGTCCCCATTCCAAAACAGAAGATGGCTCAAGAAAGTGGATCTCTTCTTGATAGAATTCGAAGTTGGTTATAGGTGATACTCTTGCCGAGAACAAGGAAGGTGGGAAGGGGTGTTGATGAAACCAGAGTGGCTACTGAGAAATTCACCTTACAGTACAGTTGGCGAAGCGGGAGAATGTGGGTAAATGTAGTGCACAAACCTAGTTTGTTGACTAGGTCTAATTATTTAAGGTAGTAAAATTGTAAGGATACCAAAAAACAGAAAGACAGCTTTTCTTGTTTGATATGAGCAGAAAATCAAGAAAGAAGCTGATTAGTGACAGTGTAAGTTGTCGCATACTAAGGATTCCTGTGAAGCAAACTCTTACTGAGTGCCACGGTGTACCGGGCAAGGTGCCAGATACTGAGGTTACAAAATGATTAAGAAAGGGTCACTGCTCTCGAGGGTCTCCCGTTCTAATGGGAAGGGAGACGTATCAACAGATGCCATTCAGCACGATGGATACCGTACTGCGGTTCAGTCCAGGTGGGACAGGACCATCAGGAAAGGCACCTTCAGTGCTACCTGGGCGCAGTGGGTCAGGGGAGGCTTTCCAGGAGAGATTCCACTTAGCACTGAGCTTTGGAGGAGCAGGAATTTGCCAAATGAACACTAGGAGGAAGGACAGAGAGAATAAGAATCACCCAACTCAGAGGTGTGGAACAGCATGTGGTCTCAGGGTGCTGCTGGCGATGGTATGATTACAGTAGGGTGGCCAGTAATAGTGTGGAAGGAGCATGGAGGCTGCTTTACAGGGAGCATTTGATGCCTGCATCAGGGATGTACAGATCACTGATGCTCAAGGTAGGGTCCTTTGTCAGAATCATCAGGAGGCTTGTGGAAATGCAGATTCCTAAACCCGACCCCACATCCACAATGGCAGACTCTCCATTGTAATCCTTTTCTCCTTTTCTTGGGATATACTACATTTCCCATCATCCTTTGCAGCTAGACTACATTCCCCAGTGGACTTTGCAGCTAGACTACATTTCCCACCATCCTTTTCAGAAAGGCAATGGTATTTCCTAGCCTCTTTCACAGTTGAGTGCACTCATATGACTGAGTTCTAGCCAAAGGAATGTGAATGGAAGTAACTTGTGCCATAGCCAGACCTGACCCATTAAAATATTCCCTGCACTTTCCCCATGCCTTTATCCTTTTCTCCATGTTGCTGCAAACAACCATAGGCATCTTGGAATCCTCATGTTGAAGATGGCAGATCATCAAAATTGAGGAAACCTTGGGTTCTTGAATTATTATTTAGAGATAACTGCCCACCGATATGAAATATCTGTTTTGGGGATTTATGAGAATGAGAAATAAATTCTGTCATTGAGCTACCATACATGTTTGGATTTGTCTCACCATCTAGTCTTTCAATGCAGTAATTGATTCAGTCTCTAAGAGACTTGGAGACTCTGTGCCCCCCCCCATTATCCCAGGGTAATTTAAGAATCACTACCTGAGGTAAAGGGGGCCAGCCACTCATGAGTTTAAGGCAGACCAAGTAATGGTGCTATTTGCATTTTAGAATGGCAGCAAGAGAGAGAGCAGAACTTCGCCTCCTTCATCTTCGCCAAGGAGAACAGTCTACTGACTAAAAAGAAAAGAGAAAATGTTGGAAAGGAAAATTGAAGTTCAAGATGAGTAAAGAGATTCTAACAGCACCAAGCTGCTGTAAATGAGCTCAAGTCTCTTGGCCAGGACAAATTACACTCCAGGGAGTAGAGAACTCACCAGAAGCTGCAGAGCCTCTGCTGATAATGTTTAAGGAATGTGGAGGCTGTGAAAAAAACTGGAACATGAGAGTGGCAAAATACAGCTCTGATTAGTAAAGGGGGGAAAGATTCTGCGACTACAAAAGTGAGGATCCTCATATCCATCCTCATTAAATTCCCTGACTGGATTATTTAAGGCTGATTTGTGAGCACATAAGAAATGGAACAGAAGTCTCTGGAAGCCTGTGTGTGTTCTTTAAGAACAAGCTGCAAGCAGGTAAGCATATTCCTAGTTTTGTGGTAGGCTTGCTGGATTATTATGTCTGGGAATTGTGTTTGGTGTGGTGGAGACACAGCTCATCTCAGCTTGGTATTTGTCAGGAAATCTCATGACAAATCTGTGCACAGGATGGGCCTTGCACACCCACAGATTCAACACAACAAGGACCAAAAATATTTGAAAAAATCTGTGTGTGCACTAAACATGTATGGGCTATTTTTTTGGTCATTATTCATTGAACAAATACAACAACTATTTACATACTATTTGCATTAGATATTATAAATAATCTATGGATGATTTAATTTATACTGGAAGATGTGCATAGGTAGAATGCAGATATGACACCATTTTGTGTAAGGGACTTAAGCATCCTCAGATTTTGGTGCAGTGTTTGCAGGGGCCTGGTACCAATCCTCTAAGGGTGCTGAGCGAGGACTGTAATTTCAACTGCAGACTAGCATGCCTTGTAGGTGGATTTAGAATTGTTTTATGGCCTTACTCAAATATGCTGATCAGTGTCATTGTGAAAATAATTTTCTAATTAAAGGTCACAGTCCTCCAATTTGATATTTCTATTAGTATGATAGACATAGATGACTTAGTACTTAACAGGTTTTGAGATGACATGTGGAGTATACTTTGGTTGACGTGACAAGGTGCAAAAAAAGACTAGAACACTAAGCTGAATGTAATGATGTGAGATGAAACAGAAATGGTAGGGTCAGGCACCCGAGTCCAAATAGTCCCCAGCAAGGTCAGGGCTGAGAGGTGTTTGCTGCAGTCTGAGAGAAAACAGGACTCTTACTGCATAGTAACATGGCACCAGGCAACAGTATTATTTAGCTGCCTGGGGCCTAAGACCTGAGATATCCAGGGTGGTCTCAGGCTTGGTTGAAGGAAGCGTGAGGCAGATGTTCTCCAGGTTCTCCTGGGAGTTATACTTGGAAAGCGACACTCAGTTTTGAGTTCCCTTTTGTGAGATACTTGGGTGTGTAGAGGAGAACAACCAGCGTGTCACAGGGAGGAAACACAGAGTCCTGGTCATTTGAGAAGCATTTGAGGAACTGGGAAAGTTCAGTCTGAAGGTCAGGAAACTCAGTGTAGCTTTGAAGCTTTCGGGGTTAGCCGGGACCCATCCACAGGTATCTGAAGCTGTGTGAAAAACAGAGGGGCCCAGGCTTAGGAAAAGAGCCCAATAAGCACATCCCAGGTCTCCCTGAGAGTGAATTTATTATAACCACCTTCAACCTGTCCAAAACAGTTGGGCTGCTCAGGAGGCAGGGGCTCTTACCAATGGAGACGGTGTGGACGATCCCTTTGTGGGATGTTGTGGAACGGAAGGAGGCCCCCAAGGGGCATCTGATCACAAAAGAACCACTAAAGCCCTCTAGATATTTGTAGCGCTATTACTGGCTGCCATTTTGTGAAAACTAATGTGCTGCTATGGCAAATTTCTATAAAACAAGTGACTTCAAACAGTATAAATATAGTTCATCATGGTGGTACATGCCTGTAATCCCAGCAGTCTGGGAAACTGAGGTGGGAGGATCCTAAGTTCCAGCTCAGCCTGGGCAATTTAGTGACTTGGGGAGACTCCATCTCAAAATAAAAAATAAAAAGGGCTGGGGGGTGTATTTCATTGTGAAGGCCATGGGTCATTCCCCAGTGCCACAAAAACAAACAACGCAAACCAATATAAATATACCACTTTTCAGTTCTGGATGTTAGAAGTCCAAAATCAAGGTGTCTATGGGGCTGCCTGTTCCTTCAGGGGGCACTGTGGGAGAATCCTTCTCCTCAGTTTTTCAGCTTCAAGAGGCTGTCTGCATCTCATGGGCCTTGGACCCTTCCTCTGTCATTAAGGCCAGTGGCGAAGCATCTTCACTTCTCCCCCTACCCCTGCTGTGGTCATCACATTGCCGTCTCTGACTCTAGTCTTCCTGCCTCCCTTTGAGAAGTACCTTTGAGATGATCTTGACTGGTCCAGGTTCATCTTTCCCTGTCAAGCTCACATCCAGAAATTTCTGGTTGCTCTGCAAGGTAACTTATGCACAGCTTTTGGGGTTTAGGTGACATCTTTTTGGGAGCCATTACTGTAACAGAAAATAGAGAAGTTGAGTAAACACACAGCAGTGCAATGAAACAGTGCCGCTGGGATTCGAACCTGGCTCTAACTCTAAAAGCCAGGCCCTGATGTTGTGAAGCTGCATTGCACATGTTATTCCTAATTCTTAGAGCCTGACTCTGAGCACTAGTAATCACTTTTCTTTAATGGTGTTAATTTACTAGTGACATTATTGCAGCTTATTTTTCTACATAAGTCAGACATTCCTGGCTAATATTAAACTTAACCGGCCTCCCTCTCTATCTCCTTAGCATCTTCAGCTAACAGCTTTTTCCCCTCCTGGATTTTGTCACCTTGGGCCTTCTCAGCTACAGGAGTTTGGAACAGTGTTATTTTCTGAATTCAGATCTGACAATCTTTGCAGACTAAAGGTTACACAGCTGCAAAAGTTTGTTTTTAACCCAAAGTAACAGAGTTGTCAGGGAGAGTGTAAAAGGATTCCAGAAATGCAGGTTAAAAACCTAGTGATTCTGTAAGGCGGCAGCGGCAGTGTGGTGATGATGGCATTTAGACTGGGGAAACTAAAAGCACGGTGCCTGGCTGAAACCCCACTGCTGTCTACACGGGTGCTTGGGCCTTACTGAAGTATGCCGTGGAGCATGTCCTGTTTGGGGCCCTTGTGCAGGAGCATTTTTTCCATCATCACCACATCCATGGCCTTGTCTTCTCCAATACAAGGTGGAGGGAGTGGCAAAGCTAAGGGCTCATTCTATAGATGGAGACTCCAAGGCCCAGAGACCTGCTCAGGATCACATAATCAGCTCCCAACACAGATTGGGCCCAAGTCAAGGGACCTAGGTTCTAGTTTGATTCTGCTACTAGTTGCTGTGGGACAGAGCCTGTTGCATCTTTTCTCTGGTCTGCCTTTTTCATGCCTCACATCACTGTCACCACAGTGTGGCTGCGTCATCCCCCCTCCATCTGCAGTTCAGTTCTTACAGTGCTCAGCTGGGCTGGGCTGGGCCTGGGACAAAGCTGAGCTGCACCTGGGCTGCTTTGAAGCCTGGATGGAGGGAGCCCATAGATGAATGTGGAGGGGTCACTGTTATGGTTTTGATCTAAAATGTTCTCCAAGAGTCTCATGTGTACAGAGGTAGAGCTTTTGGAAGGTGACTGGATCATATGGATGCTACATGCATCAGTGGGTTAGTCCATTGATGAGTTCTTAGCTGAATGTGTGGTTGGGAGAGGGGGCCAGCTCAGAAGGGTCACTGGGGGCATCATCGGAAAGAGTGTATTCTTGTTCCTGGCACCTGTCTTCTCTCTGCTTTCTGGCTACTATAAGTTGAGCAACTTTCCTTTGCCATGCTGTTCTACCATGCCCTTTCTGCCTTGGTATCCGCTGACTATGGACTGAACCCTTTGAAACCATGAATCAACATAAACCTCTTCTCCTTTGATTTGTAAGTGTTGGGTACTTTGTCTCAGCAACAGGAAAGGTATTAATGCAGTTACTGTGATACCCAGATGTGTCTGCCAGCATCTGGTAAGTGGGCAAGAGTCACAGGGTAGGGAGGCTTGCAGGGTATGGGGGCTGTGAACTGACTGTGGCAGGGAGGGCAGCTGGGAGGTTGAAGAGGCGTGGAAAGGCCTTCTTCCTACTGGGATCAGATTCTGCTGACCTGCAGGGACCACACAGACCTTCTCAAGCTGGAGACTCTAGATGTTTCACCTTACACTGCCAGGGCAGTATTTATCAAGCCCAAGTTACAGCGTTGGTATTAATAGAGCACCTAAGAGTCTGGAAGGGAAGGACAGTAACATTTGAAACAGCTTCTTATGCCAGGCACTGGGCTAAGGAAGGACAGAGTCAATGAACACTTATTCTGTGCCAGGCCCTGACCCAGGATGCTTGTTCCTCTTTACACGGGCAACATTTTAGTATATGTGCTGCCGAAGCAAGCACTACACGGGCAACATAACAGGTAGGCAGTAATTAGTAAAAGTAAAAGGAAGCAGCGAGAGTAATAAGTAACAAGTGAGGAAGTGCTGAGGCTGGGGGACCCAGGCTCCATTTTGATGTCAAAACTCTGGTGTTAGAGCATGCCACTGTTAGAGCATGCTCCAAAAGGGGAGTTGAGTTCTTAAATTGATACCCTTCCACTGGTTATGTTCATTGTTTAGCTTTTGGTCCACTCAGACTCCTGAATCTTCTCTTGCCACACTTGAGTCTAATTAGCTTTTACATTGCATTATTGCCATCATTCCCTGGAATTCTCCTTTCTCGACACTCAGCACTTATGTGATGAGATGGGGGAAGCAAGAAACAATTTTTGAAAATGTTCAATTTTCTTTAAAAAAGCTTTATTAAGTCATAGTTTACATATCACAAAATTCATCCATTTTAAATGTGCAACTCAATGAATCTTAGTAAATTTATAGAGGTGTGCAACCATCGCCATGACCAGTTTTTGAGCACTTCCATTATTAGAGAGAATAATTGAAGGGCACAATACAATGAATGTGGGCTTGTGCAACCTACTCGAGCATGCATTTCTGAAACTGTTGTACTTAAGATAATCTGTCAGCAAATTCTGAGTTACTTCATGGTTTACCTTTGCAAAGAAAAAAGCAAAATGAAGCAGAAGAAAGCATTCTTATGCCTGAAATGTGAAGAAATCATTACTTTGTGGATCACCTCATTAATAAACACATTATTACAAAAGTAATTATTTTAGAGATGGCAAGTGCCATTAGCTAATACTATGTTGTTGTCTATTGGGACATATAAAAAGTCTTTTTAATTTGTTCTTCAAAAATCACTTACACCCACCAAAACCACTTCAGTCAACCAAGCAAATCTAGGTATGGGCAAACCTTAGTTACCATGGCAAAAACAGCTTTACCTTTTTTATCTTTTTAATTTAATTTATTTATTTCCAGTGAGATTTTCTTCCCTTACCAGAATTCACTGTTGGGGGATGGCAAAAATACTCCAAACCTAGGCCTTTGTAAAAGTCTGTTGTGCGCCCCCACCCCGTGTGAAAGGTGCCAGAGTCACGCAGTCCTCAGGGGGAAGAGGACACTGAATGCTGGCTGCACCGACACTTTCTATTGCAAATATGCATTTTAGAAAACTGGGCAGTCAGTGGGCTCAGCATGTGTCGTGGGTTCCTCTGTTGGCCATGCCTTGGGCACAGGCTGGTCTCTGTGATGTCCATCTTCCTTGTCTCGTACTCTGTCCCCCTTAGGCCCTGTGACCCCTAAATCTGAGAGTTGTTCACTCCTAGGCAAGAAGGCCATCATTCTTCCGGTCAAGGTACAGGAGGAGAAAGTACGCTCCTGAGTTGGAAGCTCTTAGAATGCCCACAAGTTCTTTTATAAAGGCGTGAAGGGGTAAACAGTATGCTACTGTCTACTTCAATGAAAGTCAGATACTCAGAAACAAACTTGCAATACATACTTAACTAATATTTGTAGGTTTAAAAAAGGTTGAGTTATCATAGTCAGAAAAGTGTACAATGTCAAGGGTAGCGCTTGATAAATTTTCACAAAGTGAACACATTCAGATCAAGATACGGAACAATTGTTCACACCCCCAAGCTTCCTTTCTATGTCTCCCAGGCGTTTCCTCCACAGTCACCAACATCTGTCTTGTATCAAAACTGAGTCACATGATATGCATTTTTTTATGTCTTTCTTTTTACTCAATATTAGTGTTTGCGAAACTTGCTGCCTCTAATAGCAGTTCAGTTTTTAAATTGTTGTGTAGATTTCCATGGTCTGCATTTACCATGATGTATGAATATTGAGTATTTTGCCTTTCTGTTATGGCTAGAACTTGTATCTGTTAGGAATAGTGTCTCTGTGAACATAATGCACAATCAGTGTACCCACCCAGGCATTTCTGTTGGAGAAGTGCTGCATCATGGGAATGAAGTATTCAGCTTCATGCAAAGTTGCTTACAGTATCATCTCATTGCCCTTTTGATGATTCTGTAAATTTCTAGTGATGACAGTACTTCTCATCATTTATATTAGTAGTTTGTTCCTTCTTATCTTTTGATTAGACTTTTTAGAGATTTGTAAATTTTATGAGTCTTCAAAGGCAGTCTTTGGTTTTGTTGATTTTTTTATCTGTTGTGTAGTTTTTCCTATTTCATTTTAAACATATCTTTATGACTTATTTCCTTTTAATTTATTTGCATTAAATTCTTTTCTAGTTCATTGATTGATTTTTCTATCATTTTTTCTCTAGAATACATTTAAGTTTATACATTTTCTTTTACGCATAGGTTAAGCTTTGATATACAAGTTTAAGCATGTTGCTTTGTTATTATTTAGTTTAGAATATTTTCTAATTTTCATTGAAATTTCTAATTTTTGGTTTGTTTTTGAAACATAGGTTAGTTAGAGGTGTTTAGTAATTTTCCAACATTTGAAGATTTTAAAAGTGTTTCCTATTGATTTCTAGTATTCTTATAAGAAGACTTGCTCTGTATGATTTCAACCCTTTGAAATTTGCTGGTTTATGTTGTTAAATGTTCCATGTACACTTGAAAATAATATGATTCTGTGGTTGTTGGGTTCAATGTTTTATATATGTCACTAAGGTCGAGTTTGTTTATCATGTGGTTCGAGTCTTTGTCTTTAATGATTTATTGTCTGAAAGTTTATTATATCAGTTGCTGAAAGATGTATTTGAAATCTTCAGCTGTACTTTTCCTTTAAGTCCTGTCAGTATGTGATTTATGTACTTTAGATTTTGTTTTTGGGTGCATGCGAACATCAGATTATCAAATCTTCCCAATGAACTGACATTTTGTCATTATGAAATGCGCCTCTTCATCTCTGGGAATACTTCTTGTTTTGCAGTCTTGCTTTATCTGATATCAGTGGGGCTGAGCCAGCTGTCTCTGGGTTAGGGTTTTCATGGAACATTGTTTTAGATTCTTTTGCTTTCAAAAGATTTTTTTGATTCAGTGTGTAGCTGAATCTTGTTTTGTTTTTCCAGTTCAAGTAATCTTTTTATTTTGATTGGGTATTGACTCCACTTAAACTGAATAGATGTTTCATATTTTTAGTGTTCATTCTATCATATTATTGCTTGCTCTATCTGGTTTTTGCTTCCTATTTCTCTTTTGCTGCTTTCTTTATTTGAGGGGCTGGTGCTGGGGATTGAACTCAGGGCCTTGCTGCTTCCTTTTGATAAAGCACTTTTCATGATCTCTTTCCCCTTTCTGTTGGTTTAGTTTAGTGTTACTGTTGATTAGTTTAGTGTTACTCTACAGCAGAATTGGCAACTTCTTCTGTAAAGAGTTAAATCAAAAATACTTTAGGCTTTCAGGACCATCTACAGCTTCCAATTTTCCTCTCTCCTGCTTCTCCTTACTCTCTTTCTTCTCCTTTTCCACTATCTTTAAAAAATGAACAAACCATTCTTAGCTTCCAAGATGTTCAAAACAGACTGTGGATCTGATTTGGGCATTAGTGATAGTTTGTCAGCCTCTACTAGAGATTTGCCATATGTTTTAACAGAATCTACTCTTCAGTTAATAATTTAATAGTTTCTGGAATGCATAGACCCTACAAAACTTTAATTCTATTTACCCAGTGTTATGGTTTGTGCCTAAATGTCCCTCCAAAGCCTCATGAGGTCATAGATGGGGCTTTTCAGAGGTGGCTGGATCTAGAGTGTGTGATGCTGGGATTAAGGGCGTGTGATTACTAAATCAGTCCACTGATTGGTTTGCCACCTCCCTAATCCTGGCAGCCTGGATAAAATAGAAGGCACAGAAAAGAGCTGTTTTAGGCCCCTTGCTTACCCTCTTGCTTACCTTGCTGCCTTCTGCCTGTCTGCCATGCCACCCTGCCTTGGATCCAGCTGATTGTGGACTGAAACCTCTACAAACTGTGAGTTTGAGCCAGATACACCTTTCCTCCCTTAACCGTGGGTGTTGGGTGTTTTGTCTCATCAATGAGGAAAAGTAAGACACCAAGTTCTCCTCACCCTGTTATGCTATTTTGGTCATGCACGTCACTTCTCTGTGTATCTGAAATCCTACAAGACATCATCATTTTTATTGCTTTAAATAATCATAGTTACTTAAATTTATTCTTATGCCTACCATTTTGGACACTCTATTGCCTTTTGCATCACTGTTCTTCTAACTGAGATCATTTTGTCTGAATAACTTCTTTTAGTATTTCTTTTAGTGTGTACATGTTAACAACACATTGCCTTAGTTTTTATTTACTTGAAATATTTGCTTTTGTTTTTGAAGGTATTTTCACTGGATATAGAATTCTAGAGTGGTAATTATTTTATTTCAACATTTTAGCTTTGCCATTCTATTGTTTTCTGGCTTCTATTGTTTGTATTGAGTAGGTCTTATTGTTCCTTAATAAATCTCCTTTTTTTTAATCTCCTTTGGCTATTGAACACATTTTCTCTTGTCTTTGCTTTTCTAGAGCTTTCTTCATTTTTATGTGTTTGAATTTTGTTTGAGCTCCTTGAATCCTTATGTTGACGTTATTCTTGTTCTTTAACACATCAAATATTGCTCCTCCTATATTTCTTCTCTTTTACAATGCTAGGATTACAAGTCCGTGTTTGTTGGTTCTTTTCATTGTGACTCATTGCTCTCTTAGACGCTCTCTTTCTCTCTTAGACTCTCTCTTTCTCTCTCAGGTGCTCTCTCTCTCTTCCTGTGTGCTTAATCTGTTTTGCTCTGCTTCTGTCTGGTTGTTTTTCTTCTGACCTAATTTCCAGTTTACTAATCCTTTCAACCTATCTATTGAATTCCTTCTTTTTTTTTTTTCCAGCAATACTGGGGATCAAACCCAAGGTCTTGTGCATGTTAGGCTAATGCTCTACTACTGAGCAGCACCTCCATTGCCATCTACTGAATTCTTCAACTTTTTTGTGGGGGTTTCTGGGAATTGAACTCAGGGCCTTGTGCTTGTTAGGCAAGTACTCTACCACTGAACTAAATCCCCAACCCCTTGAATTCTTAGTCTTATTTATTGTCTTTGTCAATTCCAGAATTCTTTTTAGATTCCAATTCTTCATATTTTAATCTATTTTTGAAGAAATATTTGTTAATCTTAACAAATCAACTTGATTTCATTTCACATCTCCTAGCATGCTAGGCGATGTTTTCCTGAACACTAGCTATAGTGAATGAAAACTCCTCAAGGCTCTGGATGACATTTTCTTCCCTTACAGAGACCTTTTTTTGGTGGTTGTTCCCAGCGGGCAGGTGAAGAGGGGCAGATAATCTTGATGTAATCAAAAATCGAGACATTTCGAGATCAGATTTCCGGCTCTGTCATGGATGGCTTATGTCTGCTTGTCTTTCCTTCCCTTAGTGCCTAATCCTTCCATTGTCTTTACTGAAAACTGGAGTATTTTACCATGCCTCCCCACTTCGTGGACCTTCAGCTTCAGTGTCTTTTCTCTGCATTGGTTGGAGCCTGCTCAAACTCTGGTGTCTAGCCTGGTGGAAGCTGTTCGTTGCTTGGTTCTTGGCCTCCTGCCTGTCATAGGCAATGTTCAGGAGACAGAAAATTCCCCGAGGAGAAGCCATATGTAGAAGACTTGACTCAATTCTAGACAGTCTCTTTCTCTAGCATCAGGTCCCCCTATGTTCTGCATGCCTTGGTAGGTCTGAACTCTTGGTCTTCGCAGGGACCAGCAAGGCTGCTATGGCTCTGGCTCCATCTCCGTAACTCCCCTGGGAACTGGCAGCTGCCCCAGGGAAACCGTGAGGGAAATGGTGGGTTTACTCCCTGCACTTCACTTCTCTCCAGGATCTTGGCCCCTAATGTCCTGGCTGCCTTTATGACTCTCTGATGATTCCTAACAGCTGTTTTCTGCAATATATTTAGCTTTTATAGTTGTTCTCTGCAGGACAGTTAACCTGACACAAGCTACTCTGTCATAGACAGAAGGCAAAGTCTCTGGAGATTTATTTTAAAGTGGTTTCCAGGACATGTCCAGAGGCCGTTGCGCTTTCTGCTGAATCTCCTGCATGTCTGCAAGGCATCCCTATTGGGGTGGGTGTGGCTGGCAAGGTCTTTTGGTGTCTTTAGCCAAAGTACTTTAGTAAGCTCTGCTGAGTATGATTTTTAAGTATTAGCTACAAATATTTTAAAATTGAGACTGGTATGCCAAGAATGATCATCGTTGGTCAGATCACTCAATTTACCATAGCACCATAAAAACTCTATGAAATGAAGTCTGTCACTTTTCCCTTTCTGTTGTGACACATACACAAGCAGTTTCGAGCATACAGGTGCACACATAGACACAAATTCACCATCTTGTCTTTTATGAGATTGTTGACCTGAGCGATATTCTGACTCTGCTATCATATTGCACTGTGGCTGGTCAAGCCTCTTCCAATCCCTGGCCCTCAGCATCTTCATTGGAACTAGAAGGTAGGAGAGGGGAAGGAGGAAGTACCAGGCAAACTCACGGGTCCTTCCAGCTCTGATGGCCAGTCTGTCTTCTCTAACTTGGATGGAACATCAGATACTGTAACCTGCTCTGAGTGGGCTCTTTACTTGGGACCAAGGGACCTGCTCTCCTAAGTCAGCCAGCATTGTGGTTGTGGAGTCAGTCCTCAGTGGGGCGGTGCTGCCGGGACCAGACTGAGGCTTCATCCCTGCACAGGCAGGGACCCCTGCACAGTGGGCCTCACAGCGCCCTGCACTCCGCTGTGGACTTTTCACACTGTGCCTGGCCCCTCACATCTGCATCATCCAACCAGTTCAGGTGGGAATTTAAAACCTAGAGGCTGCCACTTCTCAAGTGTGTCCAAACCATCGTTCTCCTGATGTTCCTGAATATACTGTTCTTATAGGAAACATTTGAAAATCACGGATGCTTCCTCTGCTCAGGTTCAAGTCTTGGTTCAGAATCAGTCTCTGGGCTGTCCCCCCGGCCTGTCCCCTCCTTTCCCCCCACTCAGCTCAGCTCTGTGTCACAGACATGGCCAGGGCTCCTTGAGGCTCCTCTTTCAGTTGGCTCCTGGCTGGGTTTGGCAACAAAAAGCACTAGGAAGAGACAGGGTGAGGAGGAAGAAGCCAGCGCGTTTCCCTCCCTTCCTCTTTACCTTGGATGAGTCCTTGGCAAAGCTGTAACTTCCTCAGCCACAGCTCCTCCTGGACGGACTCCTGTGGTATCGGCATCTGCTGAGTGACCCCAACCTTGACTTGGGCAGCTCTGTGGCTTTCCTGTGTTCCTCTGACCGAAGGGTGGCAGTAGCTTCTTCTTGTGCCCATCTCTAGGGTACCTGCCCCCCCCATCTTCCCAGCTCCTTTACCATGTGCAGTACCAGTCAGCAGTATTCAGCACCCTCTGTCTGACTACCTGGAGGGCTTCCACTTTCTTGTTTAGATCATGACTAATTCAGTTGCTAAACACTGTACTTCTAAGAATGTCTTTTATGTTCGTACAGACATAATTTAAGCACCATTGAAACCCACTTGCCTCTGTTTCTTTTATCACCTCCCAAGGTAGACAGCATTATTCCTTCATTCAAAAGATATTTACTGAGACACTGATCAATCCCTTAGTCAAGTACTCAGCCAGTTACCCAGTTCATGCCACCCCGATCATTTGATATGCTCAGTGAGGATACTCAAGTTATAACTTCATAGGATGAAATGAGTTGCTAGTAAAGAGATGCCAGGAAATAAACTCACATCAAAGGTTTATTTTTAAAAGCAACTTCCAGGACAGCAAACATTTAGCACTGCTGTGAAGCAGATGGGAAAGGAGAAGCCTGGAAATAGGGCAAGAGGGGCTGAAGTCCAAAGTTTGGACAGACATGTTTGCTGGTGGGAGTACCCAGTTGCCAGATTTGAGTTATGCCACTTGCAAATTCTAGGGTAGCTAGTTCAGAAGTGGGGATCAGTGAGCAAGCAAAGCGGGGATCCTTCTTTCTTCTTTGCTTGTGTGAAATGTCACTTCCTCCGGGAAAGGCTCACTGACTGCTAGTCTGGGCTGGATCTTCCTGTTACAGTTCTTCTGCACTTTTCCGGTCACTGTTGTAATCACTACCACCCTGTCCTTCTCCTCTCTAATTGCTAACATTTGTTGAGCACCCATCGTATTCCAGTCTGGGGAGCAACTCAAGCGCAGGGATCATTTAATTTTTCTACATCATTAAGACTAAAACCCCCAGTGATTCCTAGTGGTAGAGAAATGTGTGTGTGTGTGTATGTGTGTGCATGAACCTGCATGTGCCACACTATTTTAAATTTTAATGATTTTAAACATCAAAGATCAAACTATTACGAGTGTAATTAATTGTGTTGTAATTCTGTGAAAGTTGGGGTGTTCTGGTTTAAATACGAAGTGTCTCCCAAAGACTCATGCACTGAGGCTTGATTCCCAGTGTGATGCTCAGAGGTGGTCCTTGGGAGGCGATTGGATCATGGGAGTGCAGACTCATCAGTGGCTGAGTCCATCAATGAGCTCAGAGCTCCACGGGCTTCCTGGGAGGTACAGCCTAACTGGAGGAAGTAGGTCCCCAAGGGCAGGTCCTTGAAGGGCATACTTTGTCCCCTCTCCTTCCTCTCTGGCTCTTTTCCTTTTTCTCTGTTTCCTGGCTGCCCTGAGATGAGCAGCTTCCTCCACTATGCCCATTACCATGATGTTTCTGCCTTGCCACAGGCCTAAAGCAATGATGCCATTTGACCATGGACTGAGACTTCAGAAACTATGAGTCAAAATAAATCTCTCCTCCTTTCGGTTATTTTCCTCGGGTATTTAGTTATGTGAAGGATAAGATAAATAAGACATTGGGATTCTAGATGAATGAGAGGGATGAATTCATGGCATGATCAGTAAATACGGTGAATATTTAGGTTAAAAATTTTTATTATGTAAAATACACATGCCACTGCCCCCCCCTTAAAAATACTCCCCCTTGCTTCCAATCATGCTTATCCAATCCTTCTTGCTGCTTTCTGAAGCAGTTCTGGAAATCCTCCTTTGTGAGTGTCTTTAGTTGCACTCTTGTGGCTTTCTTGATGCCCTGAATTGATTCAAAATGTTTGCCTTTCATGGTCATTTTGGCTTCAGGGAAGAGCCAGAAGAGTCACATAGTACCTGATCCAGTGAACAAAGTGGACGAGGACACTGTGTAGCATTTTCAGTTGACAGAAATTGCTGCAAACAGTTAATCAGTGAGGTGTGATAAAAATGTGGTTATGATTAAATGAAAAAAATTATTATGCTAAAAGACACGTTGCCATTAATCCTCTTCAGTATACTCAGAACATTCTCTTCACTTTGAACACACATCCCGCCAATCTTAGTGATACCTTTTACTGCAATAGTTTTTTAAATTTAAACACTCGTTGTATATTTTGACTGCCCTCTATGTGATGGCCCTTGTCAGAGTTCTTTATGTCCATTTTTGAAGTTGCAGGTGATGATTCCTGTGGTGCAGCCCTGGCCCCTCTGAACCCTTCTTCTGCCACCCTCTTACCCTTCCTGCTAGCCCACACTCTGGGTTTTCTGGTAGCTCTTTTGTCTCTTTGGATTCAGATTTAAATGAATCATTTATTTACATTTTATTCAGAACTTTAATCATTCTACAAACAATATTCTAATAGCATTAAACAATTGTAGAATCTAATAAAGGCTAGACTTAACCTTATTGGAATCTCATTAAGAATAGAGCTGATCTTTTTTGCTAAATTGTTGCAGATTATTTTGTCTGCTTTTGTTGTTTGCCTCGCCCAGGAGAGTAAAGGGATAGATGGGGTCACAGGGTATGGATTCACGCACTCAAAATTTTTAAGATCCGGTTTCCTGAATTTTCAGATGAAGAAACTGAAGCTCAAAGAGGGAAAGGCAGGTATTTAAAGTCACACATCAAAGTGTGGCAGCTGAGAACCAGAACTGTGGCCTCCTTTGCCTTGGTCCTGTTTCTTCCCTACTGTATCTGGGATGTGACTGCACAGACTGCTTTATGGGTTTTGACTAGTGTATTGTCAACTGAGCAAGCACTCAGGTGACCAGCTGAGCACTCCTTCACCCAGTCTGGATCCCTGGGAGGACACTGGTGGGGTGAGAGATGCAGAAGTGGTGTAGAAAAAATGGGTGCTGCCCTCCAGAGGCAAATAGGTGCTGTACCTCTAGAAAACTCCAGAGGTATGGTCACTCCCAGATGATGAGATGCACCCTTGTGAAGTACTTGCTGTGGTTCTGATGCTCAACACCCAGGCTTTCTCAAAGCAGTGTGGGGGCACCTCTTCCCATTCTGTTCAGTTCCACGGGCAGGTCCTGAACAAAGATCTGCTGCATCCCAGTCCCCCAGGACACCTACAAAGTTTCAGTCCACTATGAGGAACAATATCCCCAGCAGAAGGACTCACTTGGTACAGCTGAGAAGTTCATAGTCAAAGGAATGGAATGAGAGACAGAGAAGGCGGCCCGGACATGAAGTCTTTTAAAATGATTTATCAACATACATGCTGGCATCTCTCTCTCTCAGGAAGGAAAAACCATTGCTAATATTAGTAATTATGCCAGCTTTTGCGTAGCACTTTGCAGTTGACAATGTGCTTTTGAATCCATTATCTCTTCTCATCGTGTGCTGTGAGAGATGGGGAAGTGGGAGAACAAAGAGGGCTGGCTTCTTTCAGGAATTAGCTCCCTTGGTTTCCCCAGGAGTCAAGCCTGGCACAGCGGGCACACACTGTCACAGAGGGTAGGTGGTGAAGTTAGTCTTGCTGAGTGTGTCTAGCAGAGGACGGCCCTCGAGTTGCTGTTGTCCCTCGACACCTTTAGCTAGTTCTTCCAGGCTGTAAGGTGGATAGTCTGCACTGGTTTTCCTGCCTGGAACTTCATTTCTCCTTGAGTTGAATGCATGGATGGCCTTTGCAGGTCTCTGTGTTAAAGGCTGGACCCTGTCTTTATGCTTGTGACTGCTGCCAGAATCCTCCTTCAGCAGAGCCCTGTACTGGAATGAAGCTGTTGCCATTGTGGCCCTTTGCAAAGATTCCTCCTGCTGTGTGTGCCTATTCATAACAGACCCCCTGGACAAGTGGAGGTGGTGGTGCTGACGCCATTGAACAGTCAAAAATTGGTGTGTGCAGGAAGATAAAGTTTAAAAATTTTTCCAGAACTTTTTTGGTCTTGCTTTTTCTGCGGAAGATAGGAAAAATAGCAGTGACCAAAAGAACACAAATACCATCTCCACCATACCCACCACCAAAACCAGTTTTTAATCTTGGCAGTGGAAGGTAACCTGATTTTTTCTAGCTTAAAAGAGCCCCCACTCCTCGCACCCAGTAAGTAATAAATCCGTGAGAAGGCACACTTTCCTTTGGGTCTGGGTCACCCTCCTCAAGTAAGCCCTTACCCTACCCCCTTGCCTGGTAGAATGTCTGGGCTCAATATGTTTTTATGTCTCCATGCTTTGAAGGGCTTGCTGCTCCATGCACGGTGCTTGTCCCTACTTGTGCCCAGGGCAGCTCTGTCCTCATGAACTCCAGTGGAGACTTGTGATTTGTTTTCTTGGCCTAAGGGGTCGCGCGTGGCCAGTGATCCTGGGGCTTTGGTGTCAGGCAGCTCCTGTGTTGCATTCGGGACAGAGGTGAGGAGGCGGTGGCATCTTGGTCACCTAGAAAGTGCCCTAAGCTGTTTCTAATTTATCACTTTGTGCCATGTTAGATGCTTTGTCCCACCGCTGAGGGCCCTCAGGTTTTCTTGGGAGATGCTTGGGAAGCCAGGAATTCTCTGCCATGTCTGACTGAGATTTCCTCTTGAAACTGTCTGGCTGATTCCATCCATTTCTTTCCCTCCCCCAGGGGGTGTAACTACTAGAGAGAGCCAGAAATTCATACCTAACCTCTTTACCTTACCTAGTTCTCTTTCCTGTCTCCTTTGCTAGCACTGGAAGGATGTTTTCTTTCGTTTTTCAGTTAGTTGTGAGCATATTTAGGTCACATCCCGCTTCCATTCTCTGTGACCTTCTTTGATGGCTTCCTTGGCTTTCAGTGGACAAGATTTTTAGTTTCTCTGGGCAGAAGATATACGGGGGAAAAGAGAAAAGAAAAATACTTGGAGTAAAGAAATGAAATTTCTAGAATGTAATTCCACATTTCCACGTCATTTCCCAAACACCTATGGAGCATGCATGACCAGCCCCTTGGACATATGACCTAGTCCCTTTCTTTGGGTGAGTTCCCTGCAGCCCCAGCCATGCTCGCTGAGGCTTTTCTCCTCCTTGTGTGTCCACAGCAAGCCCCACAGCTGCGCCTCATGAGTGACTCCAAGCCTGCAGCCACTCTCCCAACCTCAGCTTCTTACCAGTGGGCCCTGCCCACTCTAGACAGAAATGTTTGCCAAAAATTGGGCTGCTGTGTATTCCAAATAGAATTTTGTCAAGTGGGTAAGTCTTCGCATTTACTGTCTCAATTTTCAACTGTTTCTTTACATGCAGGCAGAAAGGAAACCCTAATCCTATATGTTAGGATGTTTTTAAGTAAAATAACAAGTTTTCTGTTAATTTTGGGCCAAACCTTCAGCAAATAGACTGAGAGGTGGTCTATGTACTGTAATTTGTGCACTCTGTATGATTCTTTAAGATAGATATAAGCAGCGGGTGGTATAAGCACCATGGCTTTGTAAGAATCAGGTAGCAGGGACGACTGGATTTGGTGAATGGATGGGGGGCTTGTGTTTTATTTTGGGACAGAAACGCAACACTTGTTAAGCTGTCCCCCAACCCCAATATCTGTACACTCAAAGCTTGGCATAGGGGGTGTAGGAGTGCTACCAAATTGCACTTGAGTTTAAGCCTTTTGGTCTGTGGCCACGCTCCTGTGTTTGAAGAGCGAAGGTGGAGTCAGCATGTGGACTCCATGTTCAGCACAGGGCTTGGTCTGGCTGCTGAGCAGCTGCTGGGGATTGCAGGATGGAGAGTTGTGGGCACACGGCTTCCAGTGAGATTGGGCTGCACCGGACAGCACAGGCCTTTCTCTTCTCTTCTCTTGCTCTTGGTTCTCCTTTCATTCCTGGTCTCCCTCCTGCCCCAGCACACCCCCACCTTTCCCTTGGGGAGCCGTGCTCAGGCCCCTTCCCTGCCAGTGGGGCCCACAGCCCCATCCTCAGTCAGAAAGCCCCGGGAGCCTCTCGGCTCCAGGTGCTTTCCTCTCTGTGGCTGCCTTGGCACCCATGAGGGCCTGTTTCTCTTCCCCTGGGTCGGCCAGGCTGGATGTGGAAGGATTTGGCCTTTAGTGGGCCCATCCTGACTCTGTACTCACTCCTGTGGGTCCTTGCTCTTCGGTTTTCTTGAGACCAGTCCTGGGTGTCCCTTGACTCTCTGTTCTTGTGTCATTCACCTTGGGTCCTTGGCCCATCATCACAATCAATAACTGACAACTGGGTGATGGATGACATCTTTCTTTCCTTCCATAAAGTAAAACCCGGTCAACACTAGTTCATTTATATCTGAATCACCCTCACCATTCAGAAATGATTAGACAAAGTGGAACAGGAACACGACCCGGCCAACTCCTCCTCTCCTAGCTTTGCCTGTGCCTGCTGCCCGCCCCTCCTTCCACTGCAGGGCTCCCGTGGCTGGGAGAAGAGGTGGGTCGCCGTGTTCGCGAACAGCAGCAGTCCCAATTGTCTTTACCTGGGGAGTGGAATCTCCAGAAGTCTTATTTTCACCAAGGCTTTCTGGTAAGTTCAGGAAAAGAATGGGATCGTGTCCCAGAAATATAGCAATATACCATCTTTCCTCAATAGACCCACAGGAAAGTTCTTTAGTTAATGGTCATTTTTCAGAAAAAATAAAATTTAGGAATTTTTTCTATAGGTTTTTTGGGAACAAAACAAGCCTCTCCTGTAAGCAGAATGATGGTGGTGATGGTGATGGTGGTGCTGAGTGGGGGCGCATATGGAAGCTGAGAGCTGGCTGGAGCTTCTTTCTTAGACACAAGGAACCTCAACCTCGTGGTTTTCTCCTGGTCTCTAGAGGGTTGCACCAGTCTGCATTGCTGGCTGTTAGTGGTTGTGGCGGAGCAACTTTCCTGCTGCCATGGAAACCTGTTGATGTAGAGCCTACCTGCTTGACAGGAGCACTTTTTCGCATGTTGGGGGCCAGCCAACATGTCTGGAGTCAGGCTGGCCGCCCAAATCTCCTTCTTTGCCACATCTGGCCAGGAGATACGAATGCTTTATGTGTCAGTATGGGCACATATTGAGGCAAAACCATGACTGGCTAGAGAAAAGGTTGTGTACACCGTCTGATTTACATGGCCCCAGACAGCCAGACTCATCTATGAATTTTTTCCTTCCTATGTGGATGGAGCTGGCCTATTGTTTTGACACCTGGAGGCACAAATTCAGAGAAAAGCTCCAGAGCCTTGAAAGCTCTTCCCTTACCCATAGCCAGGCCTATTCATGCCGCCTCTGCCTCTCCACAAGGGCCTCACTGCAGAGCAGTGTGGTAGGCACCTCCATGTGGGGCTTGTACAAGCATCTGAAACCAAGCACGTCTCTAATAGAGCCCGAGACATCTCCCTAAACTGTCCCTTCTCCTCTCTTTCCACCTCAGTAGGTGGCACTGCCATTTCTCTGGTCCCAAAAATCAAAACCGAGGAGTTACCTGGATTCTTCCCTCTTCTTTTGCTTTTCTCTTGCCACACAGCCAATCCATCAACTAGTACTGCTGATTTTACTTCCAGACCATGTAACACATCTGCTCGCTTCTCCCGTCTTGCTTCTCATTGCCCTTGGCTTCGACAGGGATTGCTTGAGGACACCGTGAGAGCCTCCTGACAGGGCTATCTGCTTCATCGTTTGCTCTCTGCTCCACTGTCCACACAGCAGTCTTCCTAAAACTGAAATTGGGCCCTATCACTCTCCTTGGCAAAATGTGTCATGGATCCTACTGTTCTTAGAATAAAATCTGAACTCCTAAGGCTTCTGATTAGTGCCGTGACCCCACCTTTTGCTTCTTCCCTTTCCCCCGACCTCTTGGTTACACCATTGTCTCTGCCTTAACACCATCCTACCTCTGACCATGTGGCTGGATCCTCTTACTGAGGATCTTAGCTTCAAAGTCACTTCTAAGGGGAAGACTTCCTTGGTGTATTCTCTGTTCTACTTTGATGTTCTCTATCACAGTTTTGTGTTCTTTATCACAGTTCCTTCTTAGTTTTACTCACAACACTCCACATTTCAGAATTACTTAGCCGTCCACTTATGTGTGTCCTGGCTTCCTGTCTGGGCCATGAGTTCTATAAGTGCGAGGCTGTATCCATCTTATTCACCATGGTATCCCCAGGCCAGGCAGACTGCTGGGCCTATTGTATTCAACTTGTGCTAAATGTGTGTTGCATCAACACTGAAGACTACAGAATGGGGCTGGTCATACTGCTTAGTTTACCATTCAGGGCTAACAGAGATCATGGTGTAAAGTGCCGTGTAGAGAATAGTATCAATGATGTTATTGGTTAATTAGGTACAGGGGAAGAAATGAGCATGGGTGGAGGGGAAGGCACCAACCTTGATTGAAAACTAAAAAGGAGCTCTGCTGTCCTAATTTTAGGAGAATTTCCAGCCCAACAGTGGTGACAATGGGGCAACTTTGCAATACAAAAGGTGACCAAATACATACAATGAATGTTTAAATTTTAAACATTTATTACAGTACACGACACATTGTCATTAACTCCCTTCAAGAGTCTCCCCCTTGCTTTGAACAGACTCATCCCCTCATTCTTGCCACTTTCTGAAGCAGTTCTGGAGGTCCTCCTTTGTGAGTGTCTTTACAGGGTGTGATAAAAAATGATGGTGAATGGTTGTCTGGTGCCATCCAGTGGAAAGGCAGGCTTGTAAAAACACGGTGCGTCCTCATCTACCTTATTCACTGGATCTGACACCGTGTGATTTCCGGCTCTTCCCCAAAGTCAAAATGATCATGAAAGGTAAATATTTTGAATCCATTCAGGATGTGGAAGCAGCCACAATACAACTGACTGAAGACACTCACGAAAGAGGACTTTGAAAAGTGCTGCAGAAAGTGACAGGAATAATGTGACAAAGTGTGTTCAAAGTGAGGGGGAAGGTTTTGAGAGGAATCAGTGTCAATGTGTCTTTTACTTAAATTAAAAAAAAATTTAAACATTCACTGTGGATTTCAATCACATCTTGTGTCTGTTTCCTTATTGTTCCTTTTTTCCCCCCTTGGATGCTTAGAAGTTTGAAGGTAAACATGGGACTCAATTGTCATGCAAATAGGAGCTCAAAATTATCTGTTAAAAACAGATGATGTTATGTGAAAATACCTAGCTCCATGCCCAACACACGGAAAGCTCAAAATGCAGTATGAAATTCCTAAAACTAGTCTTAGATTGTATTAGATCTTTACCATTTTTATGGTATACTACCTCGTATCCTCTTTGGGAGTAGAGAAAGCATCAATTTTGGTTTTTAATATCCTAAAAATAAATTTATTCATAATATCCCAAAGTGGAAGGACTTAATTGTATATCAACTGATGAATGGATAAACAATGTATGTATGTTTACTCAATAGAATATTATTTGGTAAACAAATGAAGTACTAATACATGCTACAACATAGATAAACCTCGAAAACATTATCTAAATTAAAGAAGTTAGTCATGTAAAAGGACATATTGTCTGATTCCATTTTACAATCTGTGGGGAATAAGCAAGTCAGTAAAGCTAGAAAATAGATTACTGGTTGCATAGAGCTCTGGGTTTGAAGGGAATGGAAGTAACTGCTAAATGGATGTGGGGTTTCTATTTGGGGTAATGAAAACGTTCTAAAATTGATAGAGGTGGTGGATGTATAACTTTTTGAATATAGTAAAAACCACTGAATTGTATTTTCAGTGGTGAATTCTAAAGGTATGTGAATTATATTTCAATAAAGCTGTTAAAATTAATTAATTTATTGAAGTAAGAGCACCCCTGGCTCTCTGATGATAGCATGACTGAACAGGCGATGAGAGGGGCTTTGTATTGAATGCCAGCTTTGATTAGATCTGCATAACAGATCCAGCCCCCTTCCTTCTCTTTCCCTCTCTACCTTCCGTGCTTAAATCTTTTCACAGCGTTTTTCTGGAACCCCCACCCAGAGATGAGTGAGAAATGGCCTTTATCCTCCGGGAGCTAGATTTAGGTGGGGTAGGGGAGGGTGGAAAAGAGGTTCGTGCAGGGATGAACAGAGCTGAGACAGAATGTAGCTCCTAGGGCACAGACCGAGTGACTTACGGATTCCAGTGCAGGAGACCGTGTGGTGAAACATCTTTTGTCACTGCAAACACTAGTTTTTCATTCTTCTGTGACTTTAGTAGACAATTACTTTGTGGGGAACTGTCCCCAAAAGGTGAGGTAGGGACATCAGAATCCACTACCCAGAGTAGTCCAGCTAGGCAGTGCTGGGGGCAGGGGAAGCCAGTGCTGAGAACATGAGACACCCCTTCTCCGGCAAAGCAGCTCAGAGGCCCGTGTTTGGTAGATGGCTCGCTTTGGGGCAAGTCAGGCAGCTTCCCTGGCCTGTCTCTCAGAGAGCAGCAGGATGGTCTCTCCCAGGCCTGGGCACACGGCTGGGCACGCCAGGCTAGGCGTGGCTCTAGGGGTGGAGGAGGGTGGCTTCCATCTGGTGCTGGAAGGTGCCAAGCCTTACCCTGCCCAGGCTGTGCGGTCCGGTCGTCGGGGTGCGAGCGGTTCTGCGGGCCGGGCTCCCGCGGAGATGCCGGGCTCAGTGACAGCAGTTCGCCGCTAGAGGGAGCGCCGCGTCGTTCTCAGTCACCAGCTTTGGGCTCTAAGGGTTGCAAACTAGGCTGGGCCGAAGCCAGAGCTTTGGGGCTTGCTGGGAAACCCACTGCCTCCTCTGTTGCCCTTTCCATTTAAAGATTTCTCAGAAGAAGCTGGACACAAGAATCTTTAGCGTTGTTTGGTGGCATTTTGCGGGGCCCGAAGTTTGGGAAGCAGTCTCAGGCTTGTGCAACCGTGGGGTGGCCTTGGCAGAGCAGGGCACCCGGCACTGCAAAGCTGCCGGTGCTGGTGCTCTCGGCCACAGGTCCCGAGAAATGCAGGAAGCGGGTTTCTTCCTGTGCAGTGTGGCGTGAGCCTCAGCTGTGGAGGACGACCACCTCTGGGTTCTGGGCAGTGGCTCAGCCACCTGCTACCTTGGAGAAGCAGTTTAATGCTTAATAGGAGAGAAGAGGAAAGAGGAATGAGGTGAGGCCGGGCTCGCAGGAGGTGCTGTTGATATCAGACACCAGGAAACAGGAAGTGCTGCTCCCAAAACCTTGAACGCCGACCGGCAGAGCTGATGGCCATGGAGGACGGGTCATGTGACTTGCCAAAGTGGGCTGTGCTGTGGCTTCTTGGTGAGGCATTAGGTAAAGGAGGGAGGAGATGTTTGTGGATGGCTCTACTTCTGGGCATGAGAAGCACTCACTGGTCAGTCTTGCTGGCCTCCTGAGTGCTCACTTTGGAGGCAGAGCTAAGCCTGGAAATGTGTTCAGAGTGAGGCCCGGTCTCCTGCCTCACTGACATGGCCTCTGCCGTCATGGTCTATGTCCTGGACTCTGTCTGACCCTGGCCCTACTACAAGTGGGAAGAGGCTTGAAGCCCATGTTCTCCATCCAGCGCTGACTCTTGGGTCAGATGGACAGACTCCCTTTCCTCCTCTCTGCAGCCACTGGATGCAGGCAGCGGTGAGCTGGGGCACGACTAGGGCCTGTGTGCCCGCCCACAGTTCCTGACAGAAGCAGCCGTAAGACGGTGCCCATCTGCCGAGGGAGCGGGTCAGAGCCGGCCTGCTGAGGCTCCTGTCCCTGCCGCGGTTAATGCCGGTGATTACCATGGTTACCTGGAGGCTGGGAGTGCTGACAGTCAGAGGCAGTGCAGGAGAAGGATGGCCTTGCAGCCTCCCTTGGCAGGCGGGTTCTTCTGGCAAACGGAAGAGCCTGAGCCGGAGCAGTTATCCTGCTGGAGGTCAGCCCATCAGTCATCTTTCACCACCAAGAACCGGAGGCCTGCAAGCATCCTGTCCTGAGCACATTAAGTGGGAGCCTGCAGAAATGGCGCGTGGACTCTGCCCTCCACCTGCTCAATATTGGGAGGACAAAGAAGGAAGAAGAGGAGATGTGGGGCTGGCCCTCAGGGAGTTCTTCGTGGATGGAGGAATGTGGTTGGAGTGGGGTGGTGGGTTTGGCATAGACCCTTGGGAATCTAGGAACTGAGTTCTGGTTCTGCGCTTACTGTGTCAGCTTGGATCTGTGACTACCCTCTCTCCAAACAGCATGCTGGCCAGGGAGCCAGACACCTGCTCTGCCAGTGACTTTCAGCTGCAGCTCCCACCGGGTCCTGAATTCCTCATCTGCAAAATGGGGCTAATGACTACTAATCCCTCACCTACATCATGTCTGTGGGGAAGATCTTTAAATGAATAATTTTGAGTATTGAAATGAGCCAACAGATTTTGAGTCTTTGGAGAAAAAGGCTTTATTTGTTATTATCATCAACTCATTGAGCAGAAATTCCATTTACCCCCTCTGCTGCCTCTCTAGTGCTGCGTGAACCAAAAGACGCATTACCTCTGTGAGATAGTGGGCCCTGCACAGCTGCCCAGTCCCAGCCGGGCGGCTTCATCTGAGCACTGAGGGTGAGCTGGGAAAGAGGCTCCTGATGTTCCCCAAAAGGTACTTCTGATTTTCCTCAACTGCCCCAGAGGTTTGCGGCTAGACCAGCTGCATAAGGTGCCCCATGGTTGCTCTTGTAGATGAGATCTGCTTTGGTGGTAGCCGCCTTTAGTCTTGGGTCTGTCCCCGATGACTCTGCCCTGCAGTCCTTGTAGAAGACTTTGCCCTTCTGCAGCCCTTGTTAGGTACTCCAGGGACTCTTCCCCTAACCGTGACCAAACAGAAAGTTTGACACTGTATGTGCATGAACCTGCCTTTTTCCTTTATAAGTGGTCTCCTCTTATCCTGAGTAGATTTAGTCCACACACTGTCACAAGGTTTCCCTCGCCATGCT